>JAKCPI010002675.1:0-25432 GCA_023213315.1 Euborellia annulipes
CCTAATCCCACACTATCTATGACCAGGACGGTCATCTAATTCTAAAATGAAGTTCCTCTTCTTTCTTGAGGCACACGCGAACGCGAGCACTCCCGGAAGGCAGGTAAGCCTTCAATCACCAAAAATCGAAACGGAGAGAACGCGCCCACAAACCCAAGGAAATAAAAGGAAAAGAAACAGAGACACACACACAGGTACATACTCAAACAGATCAATTAATCTCTGCCCACCTGCCTAATATCATTTACTAAAGAGCTAAAAAGAAGCAGAGGTAATTGATCTGATATTCATTCACGAGTTAGGAAGGGAGCCCGGCAATACAATACTGAAGATCCCCCTTGATTGCTCATCTCAGAAACAGAATGACGTTGTTCAAGATGCATGCTGAAAAAAAAAGAACCCTAAAGCTAACAACATCCTATACGAACTCCTAACATCTTGAACATTAACTCACTCTGTCCTGAAACAACCAAGGCCCAGAACTCAGCACTGATTGACAGAACCCCGGAGAAAGAGAAAACACTCTTTCTCTCAAACACGCGAAAGAGGGAAACAGAGGAATTCTCCTATTTCCCATGAACAACGGTCAAAAGTGAAATGATCCTCTACTGGGAGCCCTGCCTAAACCTAAATGGGACGAACAACAACACCCTATGCCAGTATTGAGGAATCAATTCACAATTGAACGTCAATTCAAGAGAACATCAGAGAATCCCGACATATAAGGCCTAAACCCCATAAATAAATAAATGCGTGAGCGTAGAGATTTTCTAATTATTAAGCGCCCATATATAGACTCTATCAATTGCTAGCTAGATAATCTAATAAGAATTGCGTGTATGCTTAAAAATTAACATAGAAGAGATTAATCCCCGACACGCAAAACTTAAATCCTAATACTGAATTATATAATATTAGCTAAAGTAATAATACATGCACACTTGAATTGTCTCATATGATGATGATGCTCCAAACGTTGGGCAATGAATGAGCGTGAAGTATTGTGCATGATTCATTTATTACCAAAAGACCATTTACAATCATTTACCTTTTGCACAATCAACATGCACCCATCCATTACCTTAAGGAAAGTCCAACCTAAAAAAGGGGCTCTGAAATGGGAGAATCACATGTATTAATAACATCCTATCCATGCCCCTATGTCAAAATTTCTTAAAAAATTTAAGCCGAATTGTGAAAATTAAAATAAATTTTGAAAAGCCTAAATCTATCTCACTCTACGCTCACGTAAATGTTCATACAGACTTTTCATGTAGCTGCTGCACTCTGCACTCGATCAGCTGTAGTGGTGATGAGCTGCCTTGAAAAGATCCCCCTGCTCCTCGCTGGCGATGTCTAGTTGGAGGTTGGTCTTGAATCTTGATGCCACTTCTCGAAGGTGATCAGGAGGCTTCTAAAAACAAAGAAAAAAATATAAATTAATTTTTATATAATTTGTTTCCTTCCACATTATGCATCTGTTCCAGAAATAAAGATGCATCAGTCTTGATTTATGAAAAGAGAGTGATTTTATTTTCAGGAACAACTTCATTTCTAAAATTATTTAATTGAATTATTTGTTTAAATAATATTAATTTATTGAAGCTGATGAGTGATGCCGAGAGAAATTGTAGACCGAAATCTCCTCAACCACGCTGACTTTTCGGCAAGGGTGTAGGAAGGGAAAAACAAAATGAAAAAATTTTTTTTTTTTTATTTTCCCCAATGAGTCTATTTCCTGATATTTCGAAGGCACATAGGCTCTTCTTCTTCAGAGGAAGCTGAAAACAATACAATGTTAACAAAAAAGTATTCTTAATAATAGTTATACATAAAAGGTATTGGTTGTACCTCATTTTACACTCCGCTAACATTATAATTACAGTCAAGGTTTTTTGCATACAAGAAAGCCATATGTCCTCGGTAACTCTTGAGAGCATTCTAATTTGAAAATCATGATACAATAGATTTAATTATTTTTATATTAATACATTTAAACGAAATTAATAAATGGAATTTGTATCATGATTTTCAAATTAGAATGCTCTCAAGAAGTTACCGAGGACATATGGCTTTCTTGTATGCAAAAAACCTTGACTGTAATTATAATGTTAGCGGAGTGTAAAATGAGGTACAACCAATACCTTTTATGTATAACTATTATTAAGAATACTTTTTTGTTAACATTGTATTGTTTTCAGCTTCCTCTGAAGAAGAAGAGCCTATGTGCCTTCGAAATATCAGGAAATAGACTCATTGGGGAAAATAAAAAAAAAATTTTTTCATTTTGTTTTTCCCTTCCTACACCCTTGCCGAAAAGTCAGCGTGGTTGAGGAGATTTCGGTCTAATATTAATTTATTTATAATAAATATCATCTACCATCTATTTCAATAGTATTGAGACTAAAGCCGGGTAGTTAGGCAGCCCAAATGGCAGCCCTTGTCTGTGTGAGAAATGCCTTTTACAAAGCAGGCTGAAGGCTAATCAAAAAAATTTATCTTTTTAATATCAATATCAAGATATATCGAAATAAAAATTATCTCAATGGTTTTAATCAGAAAAAAAGTTTAGTGAGCGTGTGCTGCTTGGGCTGCCTAACTACCGGGCTTTAGTCTCAATAATATTGCAATAGATGCTACTGTATTTATTCTGATTTGAGAACGAAAACGCTATATTTTTAGCAATTTTTTATTAGTTTACAAGGCAATAATTCCAAATATTTCGATATTAACATATATAGAGGTAATAGAAAGTAAAAAAGAATAAATATTATATTCTCTATTGAAAGTAATAAGAATCGTTAGAATCATGGAACTTGGAATCGAATTTGAGAGAGTCTTGTAAGGAGAAACATGATATTATAGAGAGAAAAAGAAATGTTAACAAAATATAATAAGCCCACGGGGCTTGGAGTAGTTGGTAGCGTGTCTACCTTCTATACCGAACGTCGCGGGTTCGGACCCCAGGCAGTCCGATAATTTTATTTAAGGCATTTGGATACCAAATGACTTAAATAAAAATGCCTGGACCCCAATATGTATAATAATCATTAACGGATATCGTTTAAAGTCTTAAATGGCCTAAGTTGCCGAAAAGACTGTGTAAATGAGTGTGTGAATGTGAGTGTGAATGAGAAAAAAGTGTGAATGTTTAAAAAAAAAAAAAAAAAGATATAATAAAAATAAAAATGAAAATTGCACCAGCATTCATTAAAACAAGAATTTGAAACATTTTTCTATATAAAAAGAAACTTATTGATCTTTAAAATAATGATAATTAAAATCTCTCTTCTCGATTCTTACTGAAATTGATGAAAATTTAAATTATGAAATTTTTTTCTTTAATATTTTTGTCTAAATACAATCTGTTAATGTCATGAAAAAGGGTGATTGTTTGTGACCGAAACGCCGTTAATGAAGTTAGAGATGTTAGACAGATTTAATAGATTATTTAAAATACTTTAAATTTTTGAACCTTTGAATGGGGAATGAATTAAAAAAAAAAAAAATTGAAAAAGAAAATCATTTTGTTGTCTTGTAAATGTTGAATCAAAAATAGATTAGTTTTTACTTTCTCTTACCTCTATATATATGTTAATATATATAGAGAGAGAAAGTATTGGATTCATGTCAAAAATTCGATGTCGAGATTTTGATGGATCTTCACGTTTTGAGGTCCCCTGAATCCAAAAAAGTGGTTTTCGCGACATGGTCTGTCTGTGTGTGTGTGTGTGTGTGTCTGTGAACAAAATATCTCAAGAACGAAAAGAGTTAGGAGGTTGAAATTTTATATTTAAGTTAGGCACCCCCATGGGACCTAACTACGAAGCTTTTGACCAAAATCGACCAAAGAGTACTAGTACTTTACTGATGCACTTTTTCAGTTTTTTTCGATTTTCTCAAAATTTGCTCCAACGATTTTTTTTAAATTCAAAAATCAATTATTTTTTAGATTCTCTTTAAAATGTATATTCTCATTTTGTGATTGAAATCTTCTGAAGACCACTTTACTCTTGTTCTCCATAGAAAAGATAGGAGAAATGGTTGCCATGGTAACAACATATAAATATTTTGCCATACTTATAAATTTTACATCTTGAAAATCGAATGTACCCTACTGTCGGAAACTAAATACATGTCGACACAAAAAATCTGGTGTGACAAGCACAGTACACAACATTCGATTACCGAAGGTAAGAGAAAGTTGTGTGCTGTGCGCCAGTCACACCAGATTTTTTTAATTTCATTAGAAACAAGCTGAAAACTTCGCCCGGCCTGGGTTCCCATCAAGGGGCGGATACAAGGGGGGGGGGGGTAAAGGGGAATGAGATTTGAAAAAAATACTTTTTTTTTCGAAAAAAAAATGTATTTTTTATGTAAAATTTTAAAAATTAATACTTAAAATTTTTTTTTGCATTTATATTCTGGCAAACAAGTACAGAATGCGCCTTTAAATTTCCGAAATTAAGAAAAAATAGTGCTGTGCGACCAGTCACACCAGATTACCCCCCCGAGAAACACCTCTGGATCCGCCCTTGGTTTATATTTTGTTATTTCTCCTCTTTCCTAAGAAATACAAGAGTAAAGTGGTCTTCAGAAGATTTCAGTGGCAAAATGAGAATATACATTTTTAAAAAGCATCTAAAAAAATAATTGATTTTTAATTTTAATCAAAATCGTTGCTAGCGAATTTTGAGAAAATCGAAAAAAACTGAAAAAGTACATCAGTAAAGTACTAGTACTTTTTGGCTGATTTTGATCAAAAGCTTATTTTCACGCCTCTGGGGGGTGTCTAACTTAAATATAAAATGGAATGGAAAAAGAATAAGTACAGGTGCAGCAAATGAAGAGAGCCTTTGGATGCCAAATGCCGAAAGGAGACGTTTCGGACAAAATTTATTCGTCCATCTTCAGTCCTCGTTGGCTTATAAATTAATTAGGCACAAAGTTGTCATTGTTGTTTTGGCACGTATTTGTGCGCATGTATATTTTTTTATAAAAACAGGCGAGTGTCAATGTTTCGTGAGTGTCTATAAGATAACTTATAGACACTCACGAAACATTGACTACCATGTTTTACAAAAAAATATACATGCGCACAAATACGTGCCAAAACTACAATGACAACTTTGTGCCTAATTAGTTAAGCCAACGAGGACGAAGATGGACGAATAAATTTTGTCCGAAACGTCTCCTCCTTTCGGCATTTGTCATCCAAAGGCTTCTCTTCATTTGCTGCACTCTGTACTTATTCTTTTCCATTCCATAACATCAACAGCAACTTCTCTTCGAATTAAATATAAAATTTCAACCTCCTAGCTCTTTCCGTTCTTGAGATATTTTGTTCACAGACAGACCATGTCGCGAAAACCAGTTTTTTGATTCAGGGAACCTCAAAACGTGTATATCCATCAAAATCTCAACATCGAATTTTTGACATGAATCTAATACTTTCTCTCTATATATATACATAGGTAAGAGAAAGTAAAAATGATGGAAAAAGAAAACAAAAGAAGATTGCAGCCAATATTTTTTCTGCTTTTCAATGGGTAAAATTGTGGATTTATGAGCCACCCCATTTGGGGATTTATTAACCGAGTATTTATTTTTCTTGGATTTTATAAGAATGAAAAATTTCATTTTAGAATTTCTATATAAAATATATATGAAAGAAAAGACAAAGGAAATAAAAAAAAAATTAAACAAAAAATAAATAGAGATTATTATTATTATTATTTTTAACCCTTAATCCACCCCTTTATAAATAAGTTATAGTGGCAACAAAAATATATAGTGTTAGAAATTAATTTTTTTAAACTAAAATTGACTAAAGGAATGAACGAAAATTAATAAATAAGTGTTCATAACTCATACACCCCTTTGCCCCCTCCCCGCCCTCATAAATACCTTCGAAGATATATTAAAATATTTTAATTTAAAATCTAAAAGAATTTTTTTAGCATGTTAGTGAATAAATTCGTAGTTATTTTAATGTTAATTTTTCCAAGCACCAAAAAAAAAATAAATAATTACCTTTAATAAGACCCTCGAGGGGATGACGACACGATGGGGGTGAGTTGCACTATATAATTATTCACTTTAAGATAAATAGCCAAGAGAGCTCCTTGCGCCGAGCGAGCGAGCGCCTGGCAAGTCCTCAACACGACTGGACGAGTTGCCTCTCGCTCTCTTATCTCTGTAAAAAAGAATCGAAATAACAATTCCCTTTTTAGTAAAAGAAAAAAAATACTTTTTTATCTAATCTAAAAATATTCCGATTTAGAAAAAAACATATCAACAGACTATTTAAAATATTCCACGTTCTCTTTTAAATATTTTAACCCAGCCCATATCGACCCTTAAATAAATAATATATTTAAAAAAATAATGTAATTAAAAATTTGAATGTGCATACGTGTATATTTAGACCTATGGGTCATGGGCTTATATAAGAAGAGGGGGGGGAGGAAGCCCGGGCCGTCCGGGAAATTTTTCAAATATATATATATAGCCTATATACCTATATAGTTTCTATAATTTTGTTTGGAAAGTTCGTCGCATAAATAAAATAAAATTAAAAAAAAAAAAAAAAATATTTTAAATATTGTAGTCTAAGCATTTTTACTTTCTCTTACCTCTATATATGTTAATATATATAGAGAGAAAGAATTGGTTCATGTCAAAAATTCGATGTCGAGATTTTGATGGATATACACGTTTTGAGGTCCCCTGTATCCAAAAAAGTGGTTTTCGCGACATGGTCTGTCTGTCTGTGAACAAAATATCTCAAGAACGAAAAGAGCTATGAGGTTCAAATTTAATATTTAAATAAGGTACCCCCTGGGACGTGACACGAAGCTTTTGAACAAAATCGACCAAAGAGTACTAGTACTTTACTAATGCACTTTTTCAGTTTTTCGATTTTCTAAAAAATTCACTCCACTTAAAATTCATAAATCGATTATTTTTTTAGAATTTCTTTAATATGTATATTCTCATTTTGGCATTGAAATCTTCTGAGGACTACTTTACTCTTGTACTTCTCTTAAATGCAAATGTGCCGCACAGTCAGTAACTAAATATATGTTGACAGAAAAAAATCTGGAGTGACCAGTGGCGTAGCGAGCTTAACTCGCGCCCGGGGCACAATACCCTTTTAGCGCCCCCCCCCCCCCCCATTCGAAAACCATATAATATACAAAATTATTATATTACACTGACACTAAATTTAAAATATATTTTCCAGAAATCAATTATAATAAAAATAAAAATTACCCAGCAATTTTTTGTTTTGCGGACCATTTGGCGCCCCTTTGTGAGTGGCGCCCGGGGCATGATGACCCCCCTTGCTCCCCCCCTCGCTACGCCACTGAATCGATGATGCCTTATTATTTCCCCCTTGAGTTTAGTGGTTTGTTGCCTTTCGTTGAAAATATTTTTTTTTTTTTTTTTCATAGAAGAGAAAAGAAAAATGTTCATTCTTCATGTATATATGTATTCAATATCTGATGTCATTAGAAAGATCTCATCATCTTCAAGCCTCAAAAATTCTTCTTCTTTATTTCGGGTTATTTATTTCTGAACAATTGTCTTCACGATATTATAAATATCGATGTCTTGTCATTCCCCACCCCGTGTGGGTGGGTTGGGGAGGTCTCAAAATGAGTGGCCGAAACGTTATAATTTTTACAAATAAACCACACTAAAATCGAAAATCAAATTCTTTTTTAATGATAACAACTGTGAAAGCCTAAACTCTAAAACTAAATAAGTATATCAGTAAAGTACTTATTGTATATCGTTTAAAATCAGAAATGGGCAGAATCTCCACCATTTTGAATTTAAATCCTTAAATCCGAACCTATCCAATATCAATTTTGTTATAATGTTAAAAGGACCTTCGGCCAAAAAACAAATTCTTTTGAGTATTATCAGTTTATTTGTAAATATTTCGACCCCCAGTGATATGGAATCATCTTCAGTACAATCAACAGATGTTTTGCAAATCGTTACTTTCTCCCATCCAATATAACAAAATAGCTGAGCATTTCATGAATGCAATGTTTATAAAAATTCCATATCACTGGGGTCGATATATTTACAAATAAAAGGATAATACGCAAAAGTATGTTTTTTTTGGCCGACGCACATATGGAGTATTTGAAGTAAAAACCCGATCAAATAGAAAAACTCAAAATGGATGCTTCTTTATCTACTATAACCGGTTTATTGGAATACAAAGGACGGATCCAGAGGTGTTTCTCGGGAGGGGGGGGGGGGTAACCTGGTGTGACTGGTCGCACAACACAATTTTTTCTTAATTTCGGAAAATTTAAAGGCGCATTCTGGCCAATTATTTATTATTTTCCTTATATAAGAATATAATACGCGTACAAATAAAATTTTTAAGTATTAATTTTTAAAATTTTACATTAAAAATAAAATTTTTTCGAAAAAAAGTATTTTTTTTTAATCTCATGGAGGGGGGTTATTACCCCCTTTACACCCCCCAACCCTTCCGGTTCGGCTGCCTGGTCATAACATCACTCGGAACCCAGCCATTGTGTCAACTGCTTGTCTTGGTTCTAGGCGCTCTCATTTTCGTTAGTCAGTTTTTTGTGCAAAATGTCTTCATGTGGTGGTCAACAGAAAAAAAACGACTTGAATGTGGAAATTGAAGGTATGCTCTCTATATTACAGTATATTTGATTCAGTTTAAACGTAATTATCACTGTTTTTTATAAATATCAAAAGTCGCTTTTTTGTACGTTTTTTTTAAGAAAATATAAGACAAATTAGTGTTTTTGTTTATGGTCGCGGCTTGCCGCCTCAAACGCTTTATCTGGGCATAAAGTTTAGTCCTTTAGGATGTAGAAACAAAAAAAATATATCCCCCCCCATCTCACCCTATATTTTCTTATAGTACTTTTACGTGAACGAGGGACTCCGTTCTTCGGGAGGACATGAAGTTAGTTGAATGAGTCTTTCTTCCATCAAATTCATTTTTTCTTCTATTTTTTTTCCTTTGAACTCTTTCCAAATATCATAGAACTCCATTCTGGTAATTTTTTAACTCTTCCCAAAGGATCTATAACAAAAGAAAACTAAAATTATACTAAATCGATTTAATGAATTTCTGTTCCCTCCGTTCACTTTAAAGTCTAATAAAAAAATATGGGGTGAGTCGGGGTGAAATGTTTTTCTTGTTTCTACATCCTAAAAAGACCTAAACTTTATGCCCATATAAAAAGTTTGAGGCGACAAGCCGCGACACATAAACAAAACACTAATTTGTCTGAAATTTTCTTTAAAAAAATGTTCAAAAAAAGCGACTTTTGATATTTATAAAAAACAGTGATAATACGTTCAAACTTAATCAAATATACTGTAATATAGAGAGCTTACCTTCAATTTCCACATTCAAGTCGTTTTTTCTGTTGACCGCCGCATGAAGACATTTTGCACAAAAAACTGACTAACGAAAATGAGAGCGCCTAAAACCAAGGCAAGCAGTTAAAACAACTGACTGATTCCGACTGACATTGCGACCAGATAGCCGAACCAGAAGGGTCGGGGGGCTGGATTCCAATAAGCCGGTTATAGTAGATGAAGAAACATCCATTTTGGGTAGCATTAGGTGAACTTTGAGTTTTTCTATTTTGATCGGATTTTTTACGTCAAATACCCCTATGTGCGACGGTCCTTATAACTAAATTGATCATCCTTACGGCCATCTACAAACAATTCCTATCCAATATCTTCGATTTGTATTGAAATCCAAATTCTCTCTAATGATAACTTTATGTTAATTCTTAAAAATATCAACTGAGGAAAAATACGACCGCAATCTCCGAGAATCGAATCTAAAAAATAGGATTTTAATTCAAAGAACGAGGATCTGGATTTACCAATTGATTTAAATCTTTTGAAATTTTGAAGTTTGAGAATCGATCTTTCACTTATCCGATCTAGAGATCGGGTCAAGATCTTTTTTTAATGGATTTTGCCCATTCGTTTTTACAACTAAAGACAAGATGAGTTTTTATTTTGATGCGGTCTTCTGGACACGAACCAGGACTTCCCGCTTTCGCGACTAACTTTTTACTTTAAAGGTTGCCGACTCAATATTTTATATTTAAAACAATAATCAATGACCAAAAAGAAATGAAATTTTTATTTCCCCATCTACATTTATCTTTTTTCCATTATTTCCATTCTATCAAAAAAAAATTTTTTTTTTTTAACCCTATTTTACTAATAAATTTAATGTATGCTCCAATCGTTCTATGTATATTTATTGTATATATGAAACCAAATTTTTAGCCTGCAGAAAATGATTTACGTACATACTTTATTCTCGCTAGTAAATAAAACAAGGATGAAATATATCTCAATTTAATTGAAATATATTTTATTTTGAAGATCATCAATTTTGTTATAACAAATCATTAAAATCCTTTAGAATATTATAATTTGAATTATGATAATCATAAACGCTTATCATCAAATAAGTAAAAGAAAGGTAAACATGTTTCTCCTTCCTCTCTTTTGAATAATGAACCACGTCAATGAGATATTCAATCATGTTCAAATTTTTAATCCATTAATAATTTTTAATAAACTATCCATCATTATTATTTAAAAAAAAAATTTGCATTCAATTTAAATCAAATGGGCGTGATTTGGTCATCTAATCAGGACTTGAGATCGCAAAGGTTTCTGCCATTCCTCTGTTGACCTTCCTCAGATTTCGTCGACGTTTCGGAAACGCATCATTCCCATCTTCATTGTTAATATTGCTTAGATGAAGTCATATAGAATTTTGCATATGCATAGAAGTGCAGTCAGCAATCCACAATAGAAGCCTCATTTTGGATACAACCCCCTAACCCCCCCCTCCTATTTTTCGATATTTTCTTAATATTTTTTGACAAAAAATAAAGAAAAAAAAAAAACAGCTCTGACCAAGATTGGGAAAAATGTGTTATTCATAATTACAATATTTTTTTACAATTAACCTAATCTAAATTTAAACAATAAATTACTCTTTTGTTATTATGTTTTGTTCATAATTATTTTCTTATCATGTTTTTTTTTTTTTTTGTTTCAAAATATGTTTATAATTATTTTTTCTTCAGTATTATGCATGATAGAGGGAGAGGGGTGAAGTTACATTATTTCCTATCTCTAACTCCTCCTCCTGCTTTCGTTTCTCTCTAGTGAACTATTCCTTTTATCCAACCTCTTCTATGCTATGGAGCAGTGGTTCCCAACCGGTGTGCCGCGGCACGCAAGGGTGCCGCGAGAATTGCTAAGGGGTGCCGCGAGATATTTAAGTAAAAAAAAAAGAGTCTGAAAAAAATAAAGTTTTGCTAAAAAAAAAAAAAAGGTCAAATAATTTACACGAAAGAGGGAAAAAATTTTTCCGAGGGCGGCAAAATTTTTATTCTCCTAAAAAAAAAAAGTAAAATGATTTTTTAGATGGAAATGAAAAAAAAAAAAATTTCGTCTTCCTAAAAAAAAAAATTTTCCGCAGGGCGGAAAAAATAAAAAAAGATTACGTGGAGGGGAAAAAATTTTCTGGAGGGGGGGGCAAAAATTTCGTTTTACTAGGGGTGCCCCTACTGGGTAATGTTTGGCACCTTTGGGGTGCCGTGGATTTCAAAAGGTTGGGAAACATTGCTATGGAGGATTTCCTAGTAGAGGAGGGACTCCCTCAGCACCGATTTCTTTCGAAGAATGCATCACTGAGAAGAGCGTCCCTTCCACAGGACGGGATGTCACAGCAACTCCCTCTCCTCGTAGAGTTGCGGCGAGATCCAATATTCCAATCCAGTGTCTGCTTGAGGATTTGTTTACATTAAATAAATAGTTTTATTTAATGAAAAAATTCCGCACACCCAGGGAACTTATTTGTAAAAGCCGACACCCTAGCCCGCTACACCAGCGAGCCCCCTGGGAGGTAGACAACATTTACTTATGTGTATGAGTTCGTCCACATGAGAACATGTCGATGCTGGTGATTCCGAGTTCAACTTCCTTGGGAATTATTCATAAAAAAAAAAAAAATAAAATAAAATATGTTAAATAAACGATGACTCGTCAGCTTTAAATTATAGAATATTAATATTTACAATAATTAGCTCTTTAAAAGTAGTTTAGTTTAGAATTAAATGCAACAATGATTTTTTTTTTTTTTGTTTTAATAATTTATTCAACACTTTATACGTATTTCAACACAAGATATTGTCATCTTCAGAAGTATTTCAAATGTAATTAATTCACTTTTGAAGATGACACATCTTGTGTCGAAATACATATAAATTGTTGAATAAATTATTAAAACAAAAAAAAATCATTGTGTGGTTTTATGAAACCACGATGCAAGTGAAACTTTTTTTCGGATCGTAGGGCGTTTAACAGAAAATTATTCAATTAAAGGTATTAAAATCGTGTTTTTAATTTTAACTTAATAATTGGAAAATGGGAAATCAATTGACGCATGTTAAAAACTGAGAACAATATTTATTGAAGATTTAAATTATTTTAAAAATTATATTTTATCAATTTAAAAATTGAATAATTAAATCTCACAATTATTTTTATTATAATTCGTCATATATATTAAATTTCTTATTTTTTTTGTTGGGTTTTTATTTTTGTCGTCATGGCTTGTGAGTTTTTGCGTCACGGCTTGTAACGCGACAGGGTGATAGAAAAGCGAAAAAATCTGAGGCCATCAAATAAAAGTTGCACTTTAAAAACCTTGTGTTATTTAATTCTCTTTATAAATCATAATGTTTCAACTAGAGCCAACGGTTAGCAGTTTAAAATTAATTAAAGTACAGTATTTAGTTTTTAGTGCTAAAACTAAAGTAAAAATAATATATTGTTGTTATACAAGTATTATTATTATTTACTTTATATATAACAGAGAAAGAGAAATGATTGGATTCATGTCAAAAATTAGATGGAAATACACGTTTTGTGGTCATTTCAGTCCCCGAAAAAATGGTCTGCAAATCTCAAGAACGAAAAGATATATTTGATTTCCAAATAATTTGTTTGCACTGATGATGATTAGGCGTGATGTCAGTCGAAATATCTGCTAATTAAAGATGATGTGATAGGGTCCATCAAATACTGGCTTTTATTCTCCGGTCCTTTCCTTATTTATTTAAGTGGAACTTTAAAAAAAAAAAATTCACTCTTCTATCAGCATGTCGTGTTACAAGCCGTGACGTCAAGAGCCGTGACTCTTCAAGCCATGACGTCACAAGCCGTGACGACAAAAATAGAAAAGTTGAAATTTAATATATATGACGAATTATAAAAAAATAATTGTGAGATTTAATTATTCAATTTTTTAAATTGATAAAATATTTTTTTTTTTTTTTTTTTACACTTTTCGGCTACAGAGGCCATTTAGGGGTTATTTATTTATTATAAATTTTTAATATACAATGTACCGATGGCTACCGGGGGGCGTTCCACACGCAGATTGCTCGGGGTCACCAATCCCGAACTTTCGCCGTGCTTAGCATCACTTAACTTCAACAATTGTGGTGACTGTTGATCTTCTCCGTTGCCAGGCCCCCCTGATAAAATATAATTTTTAAAATAATTTAAATCTTCAAATATTGTTCTCAGTTTTTAACATGCGTCTATTGATTTCCCATTTTTTCCAATTATTAAGTTAAGATTAAAAACGCGATTTTAATACCCTTAATTGAATAATTTTCAGTTAAACGCCTACGATCCGGAAAAAAAAAGTTTCACTTGCATCGTAGTTTCATAAAACCACACAATTTTATTTTTAGTCTTTTTTACTGGAATGTCCACAAGAATTAATTGAGAATGAGAAAGAAAAAAAAAAATATTAAGGCCAGGGTTTATTAATTATACAAGTCTTTTTTTTTTAGAGGTCATTTGAATATGGACAAAAAAAAAACAAAATGTGAAATGACCTTAAAATGTGAATCTCATTTTCTACGATATACATTATTTATAGTGTTAATTCATTAATCAAGGATATTTTTTTTAAGGAAATTAGAAGAAAAAAATATTTTTTTTTTGCTTTATTTTTTTTTTTTATCTTTGTTTTCACTTTTACACCTTAAAAAAAAAAATAGATAATATAACGCTGTATAAATTAAAATTTAAATTAATCAAATTTGTTTCTATTATACACCGAACACATTTATTTCAATTTTTTTTTGCTTTCAGTAATAATTTTTTTTTTTTTTAAACAAAAAAAAAAAAACTCACACTCATGGGCGTAGCCAGACATCATGTTAGGCGGTGTGCAATTAATACATAGATTATTATTTATTATTATTATTAATTATTTTTAAGCTTAAGCTCATTTAAAAAAAAAAATATACCGTATATTATTTCCCATTGTGAATTTTTTTAAAGTAAAACTTTATTTTGATCGACACAAATTTTTTCGTTTCTCTATCAGCATGTCGCGTTACAAGCCGTGACGTCAAAGGCCGTGACGTTACAAGTTATGACGTCACAAGCCGTGACGACAAAAATAGGAAAGTTGAAATTTAATATATATGGCGAATTATAAAAAAATAATTGTGAGATTTAATTTTTCAATTTTTAAATTGATAAAATATAATGTTTAAAATAATTTAAAACTGATGTACTTTTTCAGTTTTTTTTTTTGATTTTCTCAAAATTCGCTCTAACGATTTTGATTAAAATTCAAAGATCAATTATTTTTTAGATGCTCTTTAAAATGTATATTCTCATTTTGCCATTGAAATCTTCTGAAGACCACTTTACTTTTGTATTTCATAGGGAAGGTAGGAGAAATGGTTGCCATGGTTACAAAATATAAATATTTTCCCATACTTATAAATTTTACATCTGAATTCAAATATTCCCTACTGCCGGGAACTAAATACATGTCGACACAAAAAATCTGGTGTGACTAGCACAGTACACAACTTTCGATTACCGAAGATAAGAGAAAGTTGTGTGCTGTGCGCCAGTCACACCAGATTTTCCTGAGCCGTTAAACACATGCAGGTGAAACTTTTCTTTTGGATCGTAGACGTTTAACTGAAAATAATTAGAAAATTATTCACTAATGGTATTAAAATTGCGTTTTTAATCTTAACTTAATAATTGGAAAATGAGAAATCAATAGACGCATGTTAAAAACTGAGAACAATATTTATTGAAGATTTAAATCATTTTAAATCATTTTCAAAATTATATTTTATCAATTTCAAAAATTGAATAATTAAATCTCACAATTATTTTTATTATAATTCGTCATATATATAAAGATTTCAACTTTTCTATTGTTGTGGTCACGGCTTGTGACGTCATAGGCTTGTAAGGCGACATGCTGATCGAAGAGCGAAAAAAAGAATTTTTCTTTCTTCTTTCTTGTTTTCATATTTGCTTTACTATAATAATTCCAATGCTATTAGATTATCTAAAGTATCAATATTAACATTTTTTCATCTTCAAGGTTATCAAAATAAATTTCTTGTCAAGACCCCATTAAATCCTCCGCCCCCCCCCCCCAATCATTCATTCAGAAAATATACGAAGTAATCAAATAGTTTTGTGAAGAGAGAAAGACAGACAGATACAAGACACTATCAGACGTGACCTCTTAGTGTGGTCAATGGCAGATGCAACCACAATGAAAGGTCATTGATTTGGTCTTTTTCTTTCTATATTTACTGAATTATTAATACAAAAGAATATTCTTTTTGTATGATCAACGTTGTTGATTGACAAACAATCGAAATTAATGCAAATAAAACCCCCTCAAACCCTCCCTCTTTGACCTAGAGGTTAGATATGTTGACAACTAATGATCATCATTTGGATTCTAAAGGATATAAATAAATTTTGGAGTTTACTTGTTATTAATTAATATGAGCGGAAAAAAGTCGCCTTCATTAAAAGTCTATTCTTTTTTAGCCAAATAGTCGGTAAAATTCTGTTTTTGAATAAAAGTTTCTTAAAAAGTCGCTGTCAATTTTAAAAATTAATAATATGAAAAAGTAAAAGAAATATCTATCTCGAAATATGGCAGAGTTCTTAAGAATTTAAGGTTGTTCGGATAGTACCCCGTAAGTCATAGAATTTAAATTTTTTAAAGTGAAACTTTTATTTGATGGCCTCAAATTTTTTGGCTCTTCTATCAGCATGTCGCGTTACAAGCCGTCACGTAAAAAGACGTCAAAGGCCGTGACGCTACAAGCCATGACGTCACAAGCCAAAAATAGGAAAGTTGAAATTTAATATATATGACGAATTATAAAAAAAATAATTGTGAGATTTAATTATTCAATTTTTAAATTGATAAAATATAATTTTTAAAATAATTTAAAATGATTCAAATCTTCAATTATTAAACTAAATATTGTTCTCAGTTTTTAACATGCGTCTATTGATTTCCCATTTTCCAATTATTAAGTTAAGATTAAAAACGCGATTTTAATTTTTAAGTAATTAATTAATTTTAAATAAAAATAAATTTTCCCTTTATTGAAAATATTAAAATTAAATAAATTGAAATTATAAAATTTGAAGAATTTATGCATAAAAAAATTTAAATATTCGCAAATAAATAAATTTGCTGGTCCAGAGACTGGCATCAGTATTATTCAATGCTTATGTTTAAAAATATTAAATATAAATATACATGATATTAAAAATCATTATTCAAAATTCTCTCATTTAAAGAGAGTGAAGGGGGGGGGGGGGGTCAAGGGGCAAACTCAAATGGCTATGACCATTATAAAAATAACTCAAAAACGAAAAGAGCTGAGATTGAAATCTGACATTTAAAAGTTAAAGCACAACTTTCTCTTACCCTTCGGTAAGAGAAAGTTGTGCACCGTGCTGGTCACACCAGATTTTTTTGTGTCGAGATATATTTAGTTGCTCTTGGCACTTTAGTTTCAAACTTGACCACGCGATGATTCATGAGCTGAGCTACGAATGCTTCCACATCAGTAAAGTGTACTTCAAACGACTTCCACGAAAAATTTCACTGATATACTTTTTAAAGAGCATCTAAAAAATAGTTGATTTATGAATTTTAAATAAAATCGTTACAGCGAATTTTGAGAAAATCGCAAAAACTGAAAAAGTACATTAGTAAAGTGTACTTCAAACGATTTTAACGAAAAATTTCACTGATATACTTTTTAAAGAGCATCTAAAAAATAGTTGATTTATGAATTTTAAATAAAATCGTTACAGCGAATTTTGAGAAAATTGCAAAAAACTGAAAAAGTACATTAGTAAAGTGTACTTCAAACGATTTTAACGAAAAATTTCACTGATATACTTTTTAAAGAGCATCTAAAAAATAGTTGATTTATGAATTTTAAATAAAATCGTTACAGCGAATTTTGAGAAAATCGCAAAAAACTGAAAAAGTACATTAGTAAAGTGTACTTCAAACGATTTTAACGAAAAATTTCACTGATATACTTTTTAAAGAGCATCTAAAAAATAGTTGATTTATGAATTTTAAATAAAATCGTTGCAGTGAATTTTGAGAAAATTGCAAAAAACTGAAAAAGTACATTAGTAAAGTGTACTTCAAACGATTTTAACGAAAAATTTCACTGATGTACTTTTTAAAGAGCATCTAAAAAATAGTTGATTTATGAATTTTAAATAAAATCGTTACAGCGAATTTTGAGAAAATCGCAAAAAACTGAAAAAGTAGATTAGTAAAGTGCACTTCAAACGATTTCAACGAAAAATTTCACTGATATACTTTTTAAAGAGCATCTAAAAAATAGTTGATTTATGAATTTTAAATAAAATCATTGCAGCGAATTTTGAGAAAATCGCAAAAAACTGAAAAAGTACATCAGTAAAGTACTAGTACATTTTGGCCGATTTTGTTTAAAAGCTTATTTACACGAGTTTGGAAGATGCCTAACTTAAATATAAAATTTCAATCTCCTAGCTCATTTCCTTCATGGTCAAAAGTGTCCACACAGACCAATTTGCGGGACCCACTTTTTTGGACCTCAAAACATGTATATCCATCAAAATCTAGACATCGAATTTTTGACATGATCACACTACTTTATAAGTATATAAATTTCATATAGGCCTATAGGGTAAGAGAAAATAAAAATTTGGTGTGATAAGCACAGAACTCCCGATTAATGCGAAAGTTGTGCGGTTAGTCACTTCAGATTTTATTTTGTTTATTAGAGTAAATATATAAAAATGTATATATTTAAAAAAAAATAAATAAATAAAACATTTTTAACCTATGAATATACATACAATATTAATAATAAATCTCAAACGATAAGTAGGCCAAGCGAATTTTTTTTTTCTATCTCTCTCTTATTTAAGAGGAATCAGGTTTTAGTAACCGGTGTTGTTGTTGTTGTTGTTGTTTATAAATTATATTAAATAATGAACATCTTTGACTGACCTCAGATGCTCAATAATTCGAGATGTTGATAACAAAAAGATTTTTGGCATCTTAACTATTTTCCTGTTTAGATTGCGCTTCCTGTTAAAGAGTGACGAAATAAATCAAATCTAAGATTCTTTTTGCTTTTGGTCACCCCTAATACAATTTTAGATATCCCTGAAAGCAACAAACATATATTTACGATATTCTATAGTTCTTTGGCTTTCTAAAAATCATTCATTCGTAAAAATCTGTTAATTATTAACGAAATTATAAACAAAAACGTCATCAAAGAAAAAACACCAGTACACTCACTGGTTGAAAAAATGGACTTCTTTTTCTTTTACAAGTATAAATAAAGATATGAGATTCTAAAAATATTTTTTTAAAATAAAGTTAGTGCCCGTGACCTCAGATAGAGCTTTTCGTGGATAGGGTTCGCTTTTTAATTCAATAGAAGTCCATTTTTTTCGACCAGTGAGTGTACTTGTGTTTTTTCTTTGATGACGTTTTTGTTAATAATTTCGTTTAAAATTAGCAGATTTTTATGAATGAATGATTTTTAGAAAGCCAAAGAACTATAGAATATCGTAAATATATGTTTGTTGCTTTCAGGGATATCTAAAATTGTATTAGGGGTGACCAAAGCAAAAAAAATTTTATTTTCTAAACTTTAAGCCGTTTGAGGCACGTCTAAATGACCTCCGATTGGGCTGAAACTTAGAATTTATATGTATTATAAATATCTGCATATTTCTACGGAGTGTGGCTTTAAAAATAATTTGACCATTCTAAATAAAAGCCGTTTTAGAGCACATTCTCTATTAAAATCTATTTTGCTCTATATCTCTAAAACTGTGCCTGATGGAAAAATTCTAACTACATATCTGAATTCAGAATGAACAAATACACTAGACTCACTAATCAGATTTCTTGTGTCTGCCTGTGTTCAATTTAGATGTATTTTTGAAAAATAATAGAATTAAATTTATTTTCTCCGAATATGAATTTCATTATTATTTTGGCAATATTGTTTGTGTATCGAGCCTTTAAATCCGACAGTGCAATCTCGTTTTTCTCTCTATTTTATTGAATCAAAACACGATTGCAAAGAATACAATCCAAAATTCATCTCTCTGACTTGAATGTTAAAATAATTTTACTTTCTCTGGAAAAAAAAAAAACAATTTCAAAACGATGCCAGGATGCTTCTATGAATTATTATGATTAGATTTGATTAAATAACGAGGTGTTGTTATTTGAATATAAATTATAGCAGCACAGTGGCATTTGTTCAAATGCAAATCGTTGGCCAGCCCAGTCTCTTAACTAGTTGCACCTGAATGAGTATTTATTTTGTTAATTCCAGTTCAGGCAGGGTCCCGGATCTCTTTCCATTTATCTTCGAGTTGTAATTCTTCTTATCAACAATCAGGATAAAGATTTGTTCTATGTAAATTTATTTATATCCATTCTCTCCAAAACCTGTCTGATTTAAATTAAACATTAAAAATATCAGGTTTTTTTTTAAACACTCACCCGCCTAATTCATAAAAGAGTATTTGAAAAGCTTTTTAACTAATCAATTGTTAAACGATAATATGTATTTAATCAAACTTTCTATTCATAAACACATTTAAACTGTAGATGGTAGCGTGCCTACCTCCTATACCAAACGTCGCGGGTTCGGACCCAGGCAGTCCGATGATTTTATTTAAGCCATTTGGATACCAGATGGCTTAAATAGAAAATGCCTGAACCCACAATAGATAATATATATTACAACGGTTATCGTCAAAGTCTTAAATGGCCTAAGTTGCCGAAAAGACTGTGTGAATGTGTGTGTGAGTGTGAGTGCGAATGAGAAAAAAATGTTTTTTATAAAAAAAAAAAAAAAAACTGTAGATTAACTAATATGAAATTTAAGAATATTAAGTTTGGCAACATGGCAAAAACCTCCGCCATTTTGCAAAATTCGTTGCATTAAGCTGACATCTGGCGGAGATTAAGAAATATATTTATATGTCAAACTAATTTATTTTGATCGTTCTTAATAAGAACTTTATAGAATTAATACAAATAATTGAACAAATCAACATTATTGTCATTTAAATGAATATGGTAAAATAAGAAAAATTTAATATTATGAAAAATAAGAAAAAAGAAGCCAAAATTTGACTGAGTAAGAAAAGATAAATATTTTTGCCATAGCCACTGCTTTTGGTTTATTTTAATAAAAAAAAAAAAAAAAAAAAAATGTATTTCAGCAATTACTTATGTCTTTAAATTAAAACAAAATAAAAAACAGATTTGAACGCGAGTAAAGAAAAACAGACAAAATGAAAATAAATATAAATGTCAGAGGTTAGTTTTTTCAAAATATTATAAAGCATTGAATTTCATTTGGACTAGATATTAATAAGCACACCCCTTTTTTCAGTTTCAATGCATTCTCCAAAGGAAATGAAAAGAATTTAAATCAATTAAAAGCCATTTGGAGCTCAATAAAATAAAATTTGTATAATTACCTAAGTTTGATTTGATAAAAATTAAATATGTTTAAATATCAAATATCAATCAATCAATTAAATATGTTTGAATTCCTATCAAATATTGAAACTCAAATGTAACTAATAATAGTAACATATTTTAAGATCTTAAAGGATTTTTTGTTTTTAAATAATCTTCTCCCAGGCATAATCCTTTTATCTATTTGATAGGCCATATTCATAATATTGGATATTTGTCTTTATTGTCTCAATACTTTGCATTATTCTGAAAATATTAATTCATCAAGATTAATAATTTGTTCATGAAAAAACATATAATACATTTGAATTTTTACTTACGTTTATTTTTATTAAAAGCCTATGATATTATAGGCTATTTCAAATGTCAAGTTGTTGTGATCGAAAATTTTGAGGTTACAAAATGTTTATTAGTGAGCTTAAACAAGGGGTCTCGCCTCAAGTCTCGCCTGTCTAGTTAAAATAGGAATTTAAACAAGTATTTAGGCCTAAAATATGTTTATGAATTAAGATTTTGCTAAAATGCTTTCTAAATTCTCTTAAAACATTGTTTAGGGTTTTATGAATTAGGCGGTCACACTTTTTTGTCACCCACACTCACGCATTCACACAGTCTTTTCGGCAACTCAGGACATATAAGACATTTACGATATCCGTTATTGATTAATATACATATTTGGGATCCAGGCATTTTTATTTAAGGGTCATTCCACGTCAGTTCAACCAGGCCATTTCACCCAAAATCTCAGATTTTTATGAAACTTGGTATGTTTGTTCATATATATAGATAAGTAACAGCACCAAATTTCAATTTTTTATCTCACTTAGTTTTTCGAGTTATGGCTCTTTAAAGTTTTGATTTTTTCACCTTGCGCGGCTTGGCTAATGCCAAACAAAATGTGACATGGAAGAGAAAATAATTTCTCATTTGCTTATTTGACACCCAATCTTGATGAAATTTTTTTGGTAGGTTCTTTAAACAATAAGGAATTAGAAAAAAATATATCACGAATCTAAGTTAATCCTAAAATATAAAAAAAAATTCATATTGTTGATTTTTTTTTTAGTTGTGAAAACGCAAACATGCTTTAGCGCTAAAGCCTATCCGCCTAATTCCATAAAACCTTAAACAATGTTTAAAGAGAATTTGAAAAGCATTTTAGCAAAATCTTAATTCATAAACATATTTTTAGGCCTAAATACTTGTTTAAATTCCTATTTTAACTAGACAGGCGAGACCCCTTGTTTAAGCTCACTAATAAACATTTTGTAACCTCAAAATTTTCGATCACAACAACTTGACATTTGAAATAGCCTATAATATCATAGGCTTTTAATAAAAATAAACGTAAGTAAAAATTCAAATGTATTATATGTTTTCATGAACAAATTATTAATCTTGATGAATTAATATTTTCAGAATAATGCAAAGTATTGAAACGATAAATACAATATGCAATATTATGAATATGGCCAGGGCCGCAGACAGACTTGACGGGCCCCGGGGGCTACGTAATAATACGGCCCCCCCTCACCCAGGGCCGGCGACAAGCTATTCTGCCGCCCTAGGCAAGATATTTTTTTGCGCCCCCCAAAAAAAAAACTTTAAAAATTTAATTTGCCGCCCCCTGCCTTAAAATTTTCCCCGATCTCAAAAATTTTTCTGCGATGTATTTTTTTTTTTTTCGCGGAACCAAAATTTTTTTCCCGTGTGCCGCCCGCGAAACATTTTCTCTTGCGCAGAACCGAAATTTTTCCCGTCCGGGAAAATAATTTACCTTTTTTTTAGAGACGCTCAATTTTTGCCGCCCCCGGGACCGAAATTTTTTTCGAGGTGCCTCTTGCCGGAACCAAAATTTTTTTTTTATTTTTCCCTTTTTGCCGCCCTCTCTCCAGGTTGCCGCCCTAGGCGGCCCCCTAGTTTGCCTAGTGGACGCGCCGCCACTGCCCTCACCCATTAAGATTTTTTAGGTATGTAAAAGGCTATTGTGGCCTTCATGCCAAAAATTTTTTTACACAATTTTTAAAACAGTTATACATAAGCTTAGCTTACAATATTTATTTAAATAAAAAAGTTATTTAAAAATTTTTCAAAATTTCCTAAACATAGGGTTACCATAATTTATTGAGGCCAAACCCGGACAGACGACTTCCGGGGTGGGGTATGGAAGATCTTTTGAAAATTGGACACTGAAATCTGGGTTTTTAGCTATCCTGAGACGTGAAAAATATTACTTGCTTAGAGCTTAAAGGGCCCGGTGCCCGGGTCCCCACAGGAAAAAATGTGCAAAAAATGATTTTCTTTATTGAAATTTTGAGATTTGAGCTTAAAGGGGCCCGGGCATCCTCAGGAAAAAGGCAGAGTTTTTTGAGCTCAAAGGGTCCGGGCCCCTTCAGGAAAAAAAATTCAAGAAAATGATTTTTTTTAATTTGAAATTTTAACTATCAAAATTATTTTTTTATTAGAATTTTTAAGGTTGGAGCGCAAAGGGGCCCAGGCCCCGGGGATATAGCCCCCCTGCCCCCCCCTGTCTGCGACCCTGAATATGGCCCCTCAAATAGATAAAAGGATTATGCCTGGGAGAAGATTATTTAAAAAAAGAAAAATCCTCTAAGATGCTTAAAATCTGTTACTATTATTAGTTACAATACATTTGAGTTTCAATATTTGATAGAAATTCAAACATATTTAATTGAATGATTGATATTTGATATTTAAACATATTTAATTTTCATTAAATCAAACTTAAGTAATTATTATACAAATGTATTTTTATTTAGCTTATTTTTATGGCTTTTAATTGATTTAAATTCCTTTCAGTTCCTTTGGAGAATGCATTGAAACTGAAAAAAGGGGTGTGCTTATTAGTATCTGGTCCAAATGGAATTAAATGAGTTTATTGAGAAAAGTAATATTTTGAAAAAAACTAACCTCTTATATTTATTTATATTTATTTTCATTTTGTCTGTTTTTCTTTACTCGCGTTCAAATCTGTTTTTTATTTTGTTTTAATTTAAAGACAAAAGTAATTGCTGAAAAATAAATTTTTTTTTTATTAAAGTAAACCAAAAGCAGTGGCTATGGCAAAAATATTTATCTTTTCTTACTCAGTCAAATTTTGGCTTCTTTTTCTTATTTTTCATAATATTAAATTTTTCTTATTTTTCCATATTCATTTAAATGACAATAATGTTGATTTGTCCAATTATTTGTATTAATTCTATAAGGATCTTATTAAAAGCGATCAAAACAAATTAGTTTGACATATTTCTCAATCTCCGCCAGATGTCAGCTTAATGCAACAAATTTTGCAAAATGACGTAGGTTTTTGCCATGTTGCCAAACTTAATATTCTTAAATTTTCATATTAGTTAATATACAGTTTAAATGTGTTTATGAATAGAAAGTTTGCTTAAATACATATTATCATTTAACAATTGACTAGTTAAAAAGCTTTTCAAATACTCTTTTTATGAATTAGGCTGAATATCTCCAAAGGGAATGAGATATTCAAGAAATACTTTTTCTAAATAATCTGCATGAAATAGGCTTTAATTTAGTAAAATAAAAATTTTGTGTATTTTTGTTCCCTCTATTTCCTAAAATCCATTGCAAGTTTGAATATATAGTTTTACATGTTAAAAAGGTTTCAAGTCCCAAAATGAAAATATACATTTTAAGAAAGGCATCTAAAAAATAATTGATTTATGAATTTTTAATAAAAATCGTTGAAGCAAATTTTGAAAATTGGAAAAACTGAAAAAGTACATCAGTAAAATGCTAGTACTTTTTGGTCGATTTTGTTTCAAAAGCTTATTTTTAGTGTCGGGAGGGTGCCTAACTTAAATATAAAATTTCAACCTCCTAGCTCAATTCTTTCATGATTTCAATTGAATTGATTGTGTTTTCGTCTGTGTTCAGTTTTAAGCAGACACACCCACAGAGTTCATTTGAAATCATGAAAAAGGAATTGAGCTTAAGAGGTTAGTATATTTAAGTTAGTACCGACATCAAAATAAACTTTTGAACAAAATCGGCCAAAAAGTACTAATTATAAATTTAGCTTTTTCAGTTTTGATTGCTTCCCCCTTTAAGCAATTTTTTATTAAAATTCATAAATCAATTAATTTTTTAGATGCTTCTTTTAAAAATGTATGTTTTCATTTTTGAACTAGCCTTTTAACGTAGTAAAAATATATATTCAAACAATGGACACAATAGAGGAACAAAAATGCACAAACTTTATTTTACTAAATTAAAGCCCACTTCATGCAGATTATTTTAGAAAAAAAAAATATTTCTTGAATATCTCATTCCTTTTTGGAGATTATTAACTTTAACGCTAAAGCATGTTTGCGTTTTCACAACTAAAAAAAAATCAACAATATGAATATTTTTTATATTTTAGGATTAACTTAGATTCGTGATATATTTTTTCTAATTCCTTATTGTTTTAAAGAACCTACCAAAAAA
>JAKCPI010002676.1:0-20434 GCA_023213315.1 Euborellia annulipes
CCTTCAAAACATTGCGTAGTAAAAAAAAGAGATTCATTTGGCTTCTTATTTATTTTCATCTTAATTTAATATAGATATTTTTTTTGAGAGGGAATGAACTCGATATTAAATTGGCTGCTGCATCATTGCAAGATGTCTCTCCCAACCCTCTTGGAAAAGTAAACTAGAGAGGATAGTCGGGGCTATCCGGCTGGCATTTGTTTACTTTCCATCAGAATCAAACAGTCGGAATAACATAAGGGATAGCCTACTGGGCTGCTGCTGTTTATAGAGTGCCAGAATCCATCTCGTACTAATTATATTTTCATTCGGCAGACTCGGGGCATTAACTAAATGACATTCTAGACAATTTTTACATAATGAAAATTCATTTGTTTATATTTACATGTTTTTTAATGACATCTGCATGATTTTGTTTTGATTTTTCTTTCCAAAATTTACGAAAAATGTCGTTTTCTTCTGTGATTATTTCAAAAACTATTCGGTTTTCGGAAAAATATCAAAGAATAAAATTTTTTTAAAATTGAGTAATTTATCACAATATAACAAAGAAATTGAAAATTTCGAAATTTCTGAAAAAACTTATTAGGTAAAGTACTACATCCAAGTGACGTATTTGCTCCAAAAGTTGATAGAAATCTACAATTTTCGTGTAATGAGCATATACCAAATTTCATCGATCTAGCTGCTTTGGTTTTTAAGCAATCGTGTTCACACACACACACACACAGACATAATGCCCAAAATGGTATTTTTTGACTCAGGGAGGTCTAAAACGTGGAGAAACATCAAAATCTCGAAGTCGAATTTTTTTATGATTACAATACTTTCTCTTTATATTCTATACGAGAAAGTAAAAAGGGGTGATTATTTGAATCTGGACTTATATGGGGTGAAGGGGGATCCGACCCCCTACTGAATTTAAATATACGCCACTGATTTGAATAAAAACTCGGATCTGTTTGTCAAAAGTTTTGAAAGTCATAAATCTCTGACAAGTGCTGCTATCTGGTGACTAATCTGCGATCTTTTAAAAGAAATCTTCAATAAATTATTATACTTGTATAAAATAAAATTTCTTTTCTCCCTCAGCTTATATTCCAGAATAGAATGAAATGTTTTTGTATAAATTTTATGCGCCAACTTTTTTTTTTTTATTTCTTAGTGAATCTTTTAAAATTTTTATTATAGTAGTATTTTATTAGCGTTGGCCTAGTTCAAGACTCTCTCTTTCTTTCTCTCTTGTCGACTTTAAATCACAAAAACAAATGCTTTTTCTTGCACCAATTTGTCACAGAAGAGAGATGGCAACACAAAGTATAGTTGCCAAACATAAATGAGCCAACGGGGCTGTAAAACTCGGGAGCTGAAATTAAGTTTGACAGTCTCGCTTTTTAAATACCCCTACATAAAAATAAAACTAACAAAAGAATTATACACAATTTCAATGAGAGAGAACTTTTTCTTGAGAGTGAAATTAGTATGAAAATTTTTATATTTAAATTAATTCGAAATATTCAATTTTTGACTATCTTCACAGTGAGCGCCACAATTAAGTCCCATCCTGGGAGCTAGAGCCTTGAGTATATGGTATATAGTGAAATAATTTTAATGACTGAAAAGGTAAAATAAAATCTGATACAGATTATTTCACTAAATACCTTATAGTCAAGGCTCTAGCACCCAGGTGGGGACTTAATTGTGGCGCTCATTGTACCAACATTACCCGCCCAGGTTATTTGGGTCGTTACCAACCACAATTTGTTCCATTAAATCTCAATTACTAACTGTCCTGAGAAATAGGTCGGAGAAAGCGGAGCAATTCTAGTTAATTGGTTTGTCCTCCATCCAAACTCATTTTTTAAGTTTTCTTTACTAAAATAATGCAATTATAATACTGTAAAATCAATATACCAACCAAGACCGTAGCTAGAAGGGGGAATAGTGATTCAACCTGTTCCTTTTCTTTATTCTGGCTCCAAATCACCAAATTTTTCTACAAATAGCATGAGACATCGTCTATTATTTATCAGGTATATAAAATACCGGTACCTACTCGAAATGGCTTCCTTACGAAACTTCTCCACCGCGAAATGTAAATGTATCATATTCGGAATTGGGATGATATGCAGATACCATCTATTAGCTTTACCGAGCTGAGAGAAATCCCATCTGCCCCTGTTCTCGTCTTTATAACCATTAGCCAGGATAAATAAAAAGTCAATTTGGCACGCAGGAATTCATGTTGTTGCTTCGTAGTTTTCTGATCTAGAGGAGTTAGTGTTCTTTGAGAGAATTTACTATACTTTGGGAATAGGCTTAATTCTTGATTAATGTTTACTTTTGTAATCTAATTTTAATTGACGACTTACATACATATCATGTACATCTTAAGGAATAATATATTATTCGGAGGGAAGAACAACAGCCACAAAGATTTTTATTTAAGATCAAGACTAAACAGCGCAAATCTATAGGAGACGGCCAATGGACAAGACCCTTGAGTTTTTGTGCAGGAAGCCAGCGATAAGTGAATTTTTATATCCTTCTCTTTGTCCAATCTAATAGCCATCGCAGAAGAAAAGGATAATTCAAAAACTGATTAGATATTTTATTAATTATTTTATAACCCTCGATGGATTTTATGAGGCTGTAATCCTCATTTTTAAGGCACTTTAGCCATACCAAATTGGGCCCTTTGTGCCTGTAGACTGAGGTTTTCTCCCACTTTCCTACGCTAAGAGGAGACTTCGGCAAATGATTGAATTATTTGGGACAAGCTGGATTCGAATCCGAGCCGTGTTGAGACTTCGGAGTCTGTAATCCACAGCTTATAATTTTTAGCCACTTGGCTCCTCATTTTATACCCCTTATATTGAATGATAATAATAAATGGTCACAGTGCAGAAAGACCTAAAAAATCAAATCCTCTTCAGGCATTACTGACACTGTGTGGTTACACTGAGTAGTAACTTTCATGAGAATATGGGTTCCCGTTTCATTCCTCAAGAGGAGGATAGATTTGGATAATTTTTTGACATGAAGTGGATTTTAACTTAAGTTGTCTTTACTTCAGGATTAAAAGCTTCACTGCTTTATCCATCCGGCTAATCGCTTCCTAAAAAATCAAATATCTAAAAGTTGTTCCTTCGAGGTTCGTGCCCATCTTTACGAAGATTGAGTTCATAACAAATAGCTTAATTGGTACATTAAAAAAAATGTCGATATGACATATTTGAACACAAATAAACCTGCAAGTGTGAATCCATTGAATGAATAGTGTTTATTTATTAAGCAAATATTAATATTTAAATAGATTTGATCGTCATATAGGAAAAAGGGGGAGGGCATGTAATAGAAAGGGCGACTGAGAGGCAATTGGATATCCAAATAACCTCGATGAGTTGAGAATTGGAAATTGACAAATAGTCCTCCACCTCTACCACTACCGTTACTGCTGCTTCTGTGTTCAAATTGAAATTTGTATAGGGAATCGATAGCAGCAGACAGTCTCTAGTGGACGCGATAGAAGGTGACAAATGAGGGGCGTGTGTGTGTGTGTTTGTGTGTGCTTATGCCCCTGTGTGTCATGGAGAGATGGAGATGCTGCTCTGCGGAGAGAACAACATGCCTCTCTAATGGATTTCCTTTTCCGTAATGGGCTGGTCTCACTCTCACCGACAGACGCGCACGGAAAACCAAAAAAGTAGCCGTTGCTTTCTTACTTACCTAAAAAAAAAAAAAAAAAAATAAAAAACTATTTATAATTGCAGCAGGATAAAGAAGAAACGTCCTTAATAATAAAAAAAAAAAAATAGAAGGGAAACTTCTTTTGTCTGATATTTAGACTTGTATTAAGAATAGAAAATTCATAATACTGTTTTTTTTATAGTAAATTTCAAGACTTCTCGGCATCTAAGGCCATATAGACTTAACGGTTGTCTTTTCAGTAGAATCTTGCTAATCCGGCTTAAACTGGACTGGGGTGAATTTCGAAAATGCCGGATTACACGAAACATTTAATATAATGCAAAATTTAATATTTATCTCTTGAAAAAATCTGTAATGACACTGTTTTCTTAAATTATCACTTTTTTACTGCAATATCCCCAAGAAAACACGCCGGATTAGCCGGTTGGCCGGAGTATTGAATTCGGTTTAGCAAGACTCTACTGTATTGAAATACAGTCCAGGCATATATAGGGGAGAGGGCGGGACATTGGGACACGAGGCACATTGGGACATTCGAATTTTAGCGCTACTAAATGTAAAGTTAGATTGTACTCTTTGACCATTGGGGTGCATTAAGTGCCCATTTTATTATAGAAAAATTTTAACAGCGTCAAGCTACGCCATAGCTAGTTACACGTTGCTATATCATATTTGTCCTGCGTTGTAAAAAAATCGGAAATCGTTTGAGGTCGATTATTTTTCATATGAACGTTTGAATAAAGACAGTTGAAATATTAGAGATAAGTAGACTTGTTTATTCTTACTATTTCGGTACATGCAGATGTAATTGTTTATTTTAGCTATTTGTATAGCCTTATTTTGTTTATAAACATGATTGAGGTAGATTGGGACATCTAGCGAGAGGCACATGTGGACACTAATAAATAAGAAATTATATATAATATTTAAGATATTATATTGTGAACAGGGCCGCAGACAGACTTGACGGGCCCCGGGGCTACTTACCAAAATATACCAAACTAATGTGGTACTTTATTTGAAACCTCTCGCGTATTAATCTAATTTCAAAAGACTTTCCGATGAGCTAGAGGTGGGAAATTTGATATTTAAGGGTCATTTTTGATGACGCTAATCATCAGTTGGGTTTTACCAAAATATACCAAACTAATGTGGTACTTTATTTGATGCCTCACGCTTTCTTAATACTCTATAATAATAAAAAAGACTAAAAAGATTAAAATAAAAATATAATAAAAAAAAAAACTTTAAAAAAAATGCTTTTATTTAAATCGAACTAAAAAGAGATAAATAATTTAATTGTTCTTGTTAAAATTGTTGAATATTTATAACTTAAAATAAAAGCGTGGGGCGCTCATTAATAGCTTAAGGAATTGTCTATAGCCTCGGAATAACTTCGAAGCGCCCCACGCTTTTATTTTAAGTTATAAATATTCAACAATTTTAACAAGAACAATTGAATTAAATTATTTATCTCTTTTTAGTTCGATTTAAATAAAAGCATTTTTTTAAAAACGTTTTTTTTTATTACCGTATATTTTTATTAGCTATCCTGAGTCGTGAAAAAGATTGATTTGAGATTAAAAGGCCCGGGCTCCCTGAGGAAAAAAAAATTCAAGAAAATGATTTTTTTTAATTGAAATTTTAACCATGAAAATTATTTTTTATTAGAATTTTAAGGTGGGAACGCAATGGGCCCGGGCCCGGGGATATAGCCCCCCCCCCCCTTGCCTCCCCCTGTCTGCAGTCCTGATTGTGGAATATATCCGACCTGATATATTGATTGATATTGTAATCTTACTAATTGATTTTAATTTGTATTTTTTTTTTCTCTTTTTTAAGTGAATCGTTTATTTCAGAAACCACCTAAGCGACAAAATTTCAAATCATGTGTTTTTGGTGCTACTGTACAACAGTTACTACAACAGTTAAGAGTGAACAGATAAAACTGCGTTGGCTGTTTTTATATATCTACCAGTGGCGTATTCAGGGGGGGGGGCCGCCCTCCCCCCAAAGCCTTCTCCAAAACAAAAAAATACCTATTGTTTTCCCTAATGATTTTTTTTTTTTAAATAATTATTTTATTAACTCTCATAAATTCTAAAATCTAACAAAAAAACTTATAAATAATTGAAAAAATCTCTAATATTTGCGAATTTTGTATTAAAATTATTTTTTATTTCAAGAAAAAAAAATTTTTTTATTTTTTTTTTATTTATATTTATTATATTATCTAAAAAAAATTTCTCCACTTTAAGTTTCTTGGAGAAGGGGGGGGTTCATAAAACTTTTGGGCCCCCCCCCCCCCCAAGCAGAAATCCTGGCTACGCTACTGATATCTACGGTAACAAAATTGTTTAAAATAATAAAACTGCATTATTATTTACACTTTAGATTAAAATTAGACATACAATGAAAATGAAAAGGGGGGGGGGGGCGATAGGTGTTAGTCAACCTCCAAAAAGGGTTGGGGAACCACTGTGTTAGATTGTGCCACCTTTATTCACCAAATTATTTTTTTAGAACAAAACAAATTGTTTTTGTCCACATCTGCCTCTTCACTGTCCAAATCTACCTCACCCAAGAGGTACATTGGGACAATTTTGATTTTTTGGAAAATTGCAAAAATCTAATTCATCTATTGGTGAATAAGCGCTAAGCCTATGGCAATAGATAGTGCATTTATCAGTCTCAACAACATAACATTAAATGCTCAATAATATTGAAAGCCAAACTATACACAGCTAATTTTATTTGTACTGTCCCAATGTCCCGCCCTCTCCCCTATATATATCAAGACTTAAAGGAAAAAAAAGAGAGTTTTAAATTTCTATCTCAGATATTTCTTTTAGAGAAATTTTATATAACTTATTATAAATCTAAAAAAATCGGGTGTGACTGGTGGCACAGCCCACAACTTTCTCTTATCCATCGACAAGAGAAAGTTGTGTACTGTGCTTGTCACACCAGATTTTTTGTGTTGAGATATATTTAGTTTCCGACAGTATTCAAGATGTAAAATTTATAATTATGCGAAAATATTTATATTTTGTAACTATAGCAACCATTTCTCCTATCTTTACTATGAAGCACAAGAGTAAAGTGTGCTTTAAAAGATTTCAAGAGCGAAATGAGAATATACATTTTAAAGATCATCTAAAAAATAATTGATTTTTGAATTTTAATCAAAATCGTTTGAGCGAATTTTGAGAAAATAAAAAAAAAACTGAAAAAGTACATCAATAAAGTACTAGTACTTTTTGGCCAATTTTGTTTAAAAGCTTGGTGTCAAGTCCCATGGGGGTGCCTAACTTAAATATAAAATATCAACCTCATAGCTTTTTCGTTCTTGAGATATTTTGTTCATAGTCAGACCATGTCGCGAAAACCACTTTTTTGGATTCAGGGGAGCTCAAAACGTGTATATCCGTCAAAATCTCGGCATCGAATTTTTGAATACTTTCTCTCTATATAGGAGAGAGTAATAAAATGGTAGCTGACAGTCTAAAACAAGTTTTCTGATTGGGTAGAGCTGTCACGATCTTAACACCATCTCTTAGCAATAATAGTAATTAAACCGCTTTAATTCATATTTCCCTTTTCTTGATTATAAAAACAAAAGAAAATGTTTTTGGGAGGTTCGGACGATCCGAGAGGGAATCCCCCTCGCCTCTTAAATAGATACATTTAAAAAAAAATATTTTAACATTTAAAATGTTTCTCTCCCGTATATATTTATAAAATTTAAAAGTTCGCTTAATTACTTTTGCTTCTGACTTATAACATTATAAAAAAAAACAAAACAACCATTTTCTAATCTCACGATATTTGAATCGAATAAAAAAAAAAATTTTTTTATTTATCTTTAAATTTGTTATCTTCATTTAACTTTTGTTTTCTTGCGTGCTTGAAATATTCTGACAGGAAATAATAATAATAATAAAAGTAAGATATAAATGTTCTCAATTGAAGAAGAGAAGGTTGGCAGATAAGTTCACTCAGAGGGTGGCATTAAAGGCGAAAACAACCCCCCATGAAGCAGAACAGCCATTGTTTTGAATTAAGAGAGAGAGAGAGAGAGGGAAGATAAAGAGACTTTGAATGGCTCAAGTGTTATCTGGAAAATGAGTTTGATAAAAGTTATTAAGACTTTTATTACAAGCTATGATATATGGATGGAGAGATGGTATGATGACTTGGGAGGCAAATGTTGAAACCCAAAAACCACCTGTGTATATACAACACATACACCTGCTGAATTTCATTTAAATGACAAATTATTATTAATTTTAACCGGTGAAATTTACTAACTTTATCTTAACAAGAACTTTTTGACTATTGTTTTACTTTTTTTTTTATTTTAAACCGAAAACTAGACAAGATTATCGTATCTTCCTTTTTATGTGGATATATTTTTTGTGTCGACATGTATTTAGTTTCCGATAGTACGGTACATTCGAATTTCAAGATGTAAAATTTATAAGTACCGGTATGAAAAAATATTTATTTATTTTGTTACCATGGCAACCATTTTTCCTATCTCTCCTGTGAAGTACAAGAGAAAAGTGATCTACAAAAGATTTCAATGACAAAATGAGAATATACATTTTAAAGAGAATCTAAAAAAAATTGATTTTTGAATTTTAATCAAAATCGTTGGAGCGAATTTCGAGAAAATAAAAAAAAACTGAAAAAGTGCATCAGCAATTCACACACAGACAGACCATGTCGCGAAAACCACTTTTTTGGATTCAGAGGACCTCAAAACGTGTATATCCATCAAAATCTCGACATCGAATTTTTGACATGAATCCAATACTTTCTCTTATTTTTTTTTTTTTTTTTTTTTTGTTTCCGAGTTTGGCGTAGTAGGTAGCGTGCCTACCTCCTATACCAAACGTCGCGGGTTCGGACCCAGGAAGTCTGATGATTTTATTTAAGCCATTTGGATACCAGATGGCTTGAATAGAAATGCCTGAACCCCCAACACATATTACTTACAACGGTTATCGTCTAAAGTCTTAAATGGCCTGAGTTGCAGTTAAGACTGCATGAATGTGTGTGTGAGTGTGAATGTTTATTTTATTTTTTTTTTTTTTTCTCTCGTTATGATAGAATTTTATAAAAAGAAAAAAAAAAGCCCGCCGAAGGTGGGCTTTACCATTTGTCTTTATATATTTGTAATAAAAACTTTGACTGGGCGCCAAACGAGTTGTACTTGATAAATGTTTATAATATCTAAATGTCTATCAAAAAAATCTTTTGATTGAACCCGAGGTAACTATATCTTTGTCTTGATTTTACCACTTTTGTACTCCATTATAGTCATGAAAATGGTCGCAGAGACGACCGAAACGTCGTGTTGGTTTGAATAAAATAAAGAGTAAAACATAGCTGCTGTCCCTATCCTACTACATAATTGAAAATAGTTTTTTTTTGTCTCTAAATTTGAGTTTTAAAAATTTTGTTTGCAACATTATCTTATAGGCAACCCTCCACACATGTCTGTGATTTTGGTTGCGGCTCTTTAAGGCAGCCTATTTATTTATTTATTTTTTACAATTAATCAAAAATATTTTTTTTTAAACAATCCCAGATATGGATGTTCATAATATTTTATTTTGAAAGTTTGGATAATCGGTAATCAAAATAATTTCAGATAAATAAAAAATTCAAACTTGAAAATTTCTCTTATCAAATTTTGTTTCTTTACAAAAAAAAAAAATCTATTTTAAAAAACTTATAAAGCATCAATTTATAAAAAGAACAATTTACTATTTCATCTTCTTATCTTATTTTATTGTTTCTCTTTTACTTTATTTTTATTAATATTATTATTATGTTGTTTAGGAAAAAAACTTTTTCCATTTTGATTTTTTTTTTTACTCTATATTATTATTACTAAATAAATAAACAGATATGAAATGTGATTTATTTAAAGATCTTAAGATATATTGCAACAATAACAGTAAAAATAGCGTTTAACGGAGTCTTATCTGTACTTATTTATTTAAAGCGTTTAATAAAAAGTAATAAGATAAAGCTTGGGCAGGTTGAGTAAAGGTAAGGGCATCGGCAAAACGATCAAGGGAAAATAAATTATCAGGAATTTTATTTTTCATAAAATATTATATACTAGGAAGAGGATTGTATGGGCTAAATTATTTTCTTTTGTTGCTTGAGACAAATTCTTGACTTGTCAATACAATTCGGGTGTTTATTCAACTGTGTTATCATGTTATCTAAATAACATTAGTAGCGATTTTTTACTTTCTCTTACCTTTATGTATATGTTAATATACATATAGAGAGAAAGTATTGGATTCATGTCAAAAATTAGATGTCGAGATTTTGACGGATTGACACGTTTTGAGGTCCCTGAATCCAAAAAAGTGGTATTCGCGACATGGTCTGTCTGTATGTTTGTCTGTGTATGTGTTCAATTTTAAGCATGATGTAATTGAGCTAGGAGGCTGAAATTTTATATTTAAGTTAGACACCCACCTAGGGCGTGAAAATAAGCTTTTAATCAAAATCGGCCAAAAAGTACTAGTAATTTACTGATGTACTTTTTTAGTTTTTTTCGATTTTCTCAAAATTCGCTCCAACGATTTTGATTAAAATTCAAAAATCAATTATTTTTTAGATGCTCTTTTAAATGTATATTCTCATTTTGCTCTCAAAATTGTTTGAAGCATTCTTTACTCTTGTACTTCATAGGAAAGATAAAAGAAATTGTTGCCATGGTTACAAAATATAAATATTTATATTCATAGTCTACTAATAAATTTTACATCTTGAATTCTAATATATCAGCGGAAACTAACCGCCTAATTCATAAAACCTTAAACAATGTTTAAAGAGAATTTGAAAAGCATTTTAGCAAAATCTTAATTCATAAACATATTTTAGGCCTAAATACTTGTTTAAATTCCTATTTTAACTAGACAGGCGAGACCCCTTGTTTAAGCTCACTAATAAACATTTTGTAACCTCAAAATTTTCGATCACAACAACTTGACATTTGAAATAGCCTATAATATCATAGGCTTTTAATAAAAATAAACGTAAGTAAAAATTCAAATGTATTATATGTTTTTTCATGAACAAATTATTAATCTTGATGAATTAATATTTTCAGAATAATGCAAAGTATTGAAACGATAAATACAATATGCAATATTATGAATATGGCCAGGGCCGCAGACAGACTTGACGGGCCCCGGGGCTACTTAATAATACGGGCCCCCCCCTCACCCAGGGCCGGCGCAAGCTATTCTGCCGCCCTAGGCAAGATATTTTTTTGCGCCCCCCCCCAAAAAAAAAACTTTAAAAATTTAATTTGCCGCCCCCTCCTTAAAATTTTCCCCGATCTCAAGAATTTTTCTGCGATATTTTTTTTTTTTCGCGGAACCAAAATTTTTTCCCGTGTGCCGCCCGCGAAACATTTTCTCTTGCGCAGAACCAAAATTTTTTCCCGTCCGGGAAAATAATTTACCTTTTTTTTAGAGACGCTCAATTTTTGCCGCCCCCGGGACCGAAATTTTTTTCGGGTGCCTCTTGCGGAACCAAAATTTTTTTTTTATTTTTCCCTTTTTGCCGCCCTCTCCAGGTTGCCGCCCTAGGCGGCCGCCTAGTTTGCCTAGTGGACGCGCCGCCACTGCCCTCACCCATTAAGATTTTTTAGGTATGTAAAAGGCTATTGTGGCCTTCATGCCAAAAATTTTTTACACAATTTTTAAAACAGTTATACATAAGCTTAGCTTACAATATTTATTTAAATAAAAAAGTTATTTAAAAATTTTTCAAAATTTCCTAAACATAGGGTTACCATAATTTATTGAGGCCAAACCCGGACAGACGACTTCCGGGGTGGGGTATGGAAAATCTTTTGAAAATTAGACACTGAAATCTGGGTTTTTAGCTATCCTGAGACGTGAAAAATATTACTTGCTTAGAGCTTAAAGGGCCCGGTGCCCGGGTCCCCACAGGAAAAAATGTGCAAAAAATGATTTTCTTTATTGAAATTTTGAGATTTGAGCTTAAAGGGCCCGGGCATCCTCAGGAAAAAGGCAAGTTTTTGAGCTCAAAGGGTCCGGGCCCCTTCAGGAAAAAAAATTCAAGAAAATGATTTTTTTTAATTGAAATTTTAACTATCAAAATTATTTTTTATTAGAATTTTAAGGTTGGAGCGCAAAGGGCCCAGGCCCCGGGGATATAGCCCCCCTGCCCCCCCCTGTCTGCGACCCTGAATATGGCCTATCAAATAGATAAAAGGATTATGCCTGGGAGAAGATTATTTAAAAAAAGAAAAAATCCTTTAAGATCTTAAAATCTGTTACTATTATTAGTTACAATACATTTGAGTTTCAATATTTGATAGAAATTCAAACATATTTAATTGAATGATTGATATTTGATATTTAAACATATTTAATTTTCATTAAATCAAACTTAAGTAATTATTATACAAATGTATTTTTATTTAGCTTATTTTTATGGCTTTTAATTGATTTAAATTCCTTTCAGTTCCTTTGGAGAATGCATTGAAACTGAAAAAAGGGGTGTGCTTATTAGTATCTAGTCCAAATGGAATTAAATGATTTATTGAAAAAGTAATATTTTGAAAAAACTAACCTCTTATATTTATTTATATTTATTTTCATTTTGTCTGTTTTTCTTTACTCGCGTTCAAATCTGTTTTTTATTTTGTTTTAATTTAAAGACAAAAGTAATTGCTGAAATAAATTTTTTTTTTATTAAAATAAACCAAAAGCAGTGGCTATGGCAAAAATATTTATCTTTTCTTACTCAGTCAAATTTTGGCTTCTTTTTCTTATTTTTCATAATATTAAATTTTTCTTATTTTTCCATATTCATTTAAATGACAATAATGTTGATTTGTCCAATTATTTGTATTAATTCTATAAGGATCTTATTAAAAACGATCAAAACAAATTAGTTTGACATATTTCTCAATCTCCGCCAGATGTCAGCTTAATGCAACAAATTTTGCAAAATGACGTAGGTTTTTGCCATGTTGCCAAACTTAATATTCTTAAATTTCATATTAGTTAATATACAGTTTAAATGTGTTTATGAATAGAAAGTTTGCTTAAATACATATTATCGTTTAACAATTGACTAGTTAAAAAGCTTTTCAAATACTCTTTTATGAATTAGGCTGTAAATATATATCGACACGAAAAATCTGGTGTGACTAGCACAGAACGCAACTTTCGATTACCGAAAATAAGAGAAAGTTGTGTGCTGTGCGACAGTCAAACCAGATTATAATTTATTGTATTATAATTATAGTTTTAATGAAATTGAATAATATGTTTCAATTAGAGCCACTGGTAGAGAGTTTGAATTTGAAATAAAAAGATCTGGTGTGACTTAACACAAATTTAGATTATCGAAGGTATTGTGCTGGTCACACCAGATTCTTTTAGTCCAGGATAAATTTAGTTTCCCATAGCACCTTAGTTTCAAACTTGACTCCTTTCATTACATAAGTAAAAAAAAAAGGTGAATTGATTCAAAAATAGTTGATTTATGGATTTTAATCAAAATCGTTAGAGTCAATTTTGAGTAAATCAAAAAAAAAAAAAAAAAAAAAAAAAAAAAAAAAAAAAAAAACTGAAAAAATTCTTCAGTAAAGTACTGGCAAATTTTGTTTAAAAACTTATTTTAACTGTTCAAGAGGATACAAATATAAAATTTCAACCTTGTAGCTCATTTCCTTAAAATCGTTACTCACGGGACCCACTTTTTTTCTGGGAACCTCAAAACGTGTATATCTATCAAAATCTCGACTATATATTGCATATATAAGTAAGAGAAAGTAAAGACCTTGAGAAAAACGATTTTTTTTTAGTCTTTCGGTGTATATTTGTTTTAAAACCGAATGGAACTCTTGAGATTTTCGCTGTTTAAAATAAGTTTTAGTGCTCCGAGACGAAATCCACAGGTTGACCATTTGGGCCGGAATTGATCCCACGTGATAGACACGCAACTATATATTTATTCCCACCAACACACGCACACACATTCATCTGCTCTCCTATATTTATTAGCTCTTGATGTTTTTTTTTAAACAACTTGTTTCCTAGCAAAACATGTTTTGCGCAAATTAAGGATACACTCCCATCTTATATTATGAAATCAACTCAAAATACAAAGTTTGCTCTCTCGCTTTTTCTTTTTTTTTTTTTTCTTAAGCACTCCATAATAAGAAAACACAAACGAAGAGGCTTTTAAAAACTCTTTTAATTATTCTACGAGCGACTTTAAGAAACGGCTCATAAAACGACGATATAATCTTAATTTTTATTATATATAGATGAGAGAGAGAGAGAGGGCGCGTAACAAAACAAATAAATATGAAATATTTACAAAGTTTCTTAACTTAATTATTGTAGAACGAAATATTTAGTTTAAAAATTTAAGAAGAAAAACTCAGAACATTATTATAACTTTTTAAAAGGATAGAATAAGTTAATTTAAAATGAAACTACGAATTTCTCCTTTCCAAACATGACCTTAAATAAATTTTCCAAATACTCAATATTTAATAATTATCATACTTATATATAAAAGGCTAAGAGGGTGTCCGATGTGTGAAACAACCAATCAGGCCTCAGGGATAGCGCCATGGTAACAAAATATAAATATTTACCCATGTTTACGATTTTTTTTATTTATTTACATTTTGAATTCTAAAATATCGGTGTAAATTTTTTGTCTGTGTACCGGGAGAGTCCCGGAAAGGATATGATTCACAAAAAAATCTTAAGTTCATGAATAATTAACCGCTAAAATAATCTCTACATATAAAAATGAAAAGGGAAAATGTATGTACCGGTATGTATATAAGTAGGCGAGCAAGGGGGTCCAGGGGACACAGCCCCCTGGCTAGACGGAAAGCCCCACCGAAGGCGGGGCTTTGCGTCTAGTATAAATATATTGGGGTACTAGGCATTAAGCCATTTGGTATCCAAATGGCTTAAATAAAATCATTGGACTGCCTGGGATCCGAACCCCCGACCCTTGGTATACAAGGTAGGTGCGCTAAAAACTATGCCAAGCCCGGGGGCAAAAAATTACCATTACTATATTCCAATTCCGTGACTGCTTGAGGATTTGTTTACATTCATAGAATATATAAATGAAATGAATACATAAATATTTCTCTATGGGAGAAATACTGGTGTTAAAATTCATAAATAATTTGTGTTACAGATTGCAAGTTTATGAATATCCCTTGAAAATTTTTAACAGACTATTTATTCATTATATGAATATTATAAAAATAAAAAACTTTGTAGCCCAAATATAAGCACTCTCCCATGACGGACCCCCCAGCTACTCACCTATATTAATATCATCACCTCCTTTTATTCTAAAAAAAACTTTTTTTTCATATAATATAAATTCGAAATAATAAAATCCAATTTAGATCTAAAATAACGTTTCTCTTCTAATTTTATCTCCCATCATAACTCGTGAATTTTAATGAATATTTAGTTGCTGTTGTTGCTGATACATTTTTTTTTTTTTTTTTGTTATTTTATTTTTGTTCATCTATCTAATAAAAAGTCGAGGCACAGTTACTTATGGTTATCATAATTTAAACGATATCAAGATGAGCCCTCAGGAGTTATAAAATTGCATTATATAAGACTTAAGGGAATAGTCCGTATCAAAATTATGAATATACAAACATTACCTGACTTTATATATGCATACATTATATTCTTTTTATTCTTTTTGGTTAAAAAAAAATTATATTTAAATTTGAAATGAATTCGTTGAGTTAAAGAAATGTTCTGTTTACTAATGTAGGGTCCGCTATTATCACAAAGTTATCCCTTTGTTGGACCGTGGTGGGAGTGAGTCTACCCATATATATACAGTAATTGCTCTTTCGAAGTGGCACATCAACATGCAATTATTTTATTCTCTATTCTCACCGAGAGCATTAAACCCTTTTATTTCACTTGCTTTGTCTGTTTATCTGGAAAACATCTACAAGTACATTTTCCCATCCCCTTTTACTTTCTCTTACATCTATATATGTCAATATATTAAGAGAGAAAGTATTAGATTCATGTCAAAAATTTGATGGATATACACGTTTTGAGGTCTTCTGAATTATATTCAAGGGACGGGACACAAAGCTTTTGAACAAAAGAGTACTAGTACTTTACTAATTTGCTTTTTTAGTTTTTTTCGATTTTCTAAAAATTCGATCTAACTATTTTGTTTAAAATTCAAAAATCAATTATTTTTTAGATGCTCTTTAAAATGTGTATTCTCATTTTGCTCTCAAAATTGTTTGAAGACCACTTTACTCTTGTACTTGATAGGGAAGAGGAGGTTGCAATGGTAACAAAATACTATAAATATTTTCCCATGTTTATAAATTTTACATCTCAAATTCTAATATATTGGCCGAAACTAAATATATGTCGACACGAAAAATCTGTTGTGACAAGCACAGAACATAACTTTCGATTACCGAAGGTAAGCACTCACATACATTATGACCAGCCTCCATGCTCTGAAGATGATCCCTACCGGGATTGAAACTTCAGCGTTTCAACTATTTTGTTTAAAATTCAAAAATCAATTATTTTTTAGATGCTCTTTAAAATGTGTATTCTCATTTTGCTCTCAAAATTGTTTGAAGACCACTTTACTCTTGTACTTGATAGGGAAGAGGAGGTTGCAATGGTAACAAAATACTATAAATATTTTCCCATGTTTATAAATTTTACATCTCAAATTCTAATATATTGGCCGAAACTAAATATATGTCGACACGAAAAATCTGTTGTGACAAGCACAGAACATAACTTTCGATAACCGAAGGTAAGCACTCACATACATTATGACCAGCCTCCATGCTCTGAAGATGATCCCTACCGGGATTGAAACTTCAGCGTGAGTGCTGAGTATAATAAAAAAGAAAAAACCATAGCTGCATTTCTTATCACCATTATAATTAAACACCCAGCAATAAACTACCCTTAAATATTCTTTAAATGCTCTTTAAATAGTAAGTAAATCAGTAAAAAGTAGGTATCAGTAAAATTTTTTGTAAAAATTGTTTGAAGTACATAGGTCTATGTTGAATATGATTTCTCCATTTCTGGCGTGCACATGATGAAGAATTAAGTTAAAATTAACTAAACACCAGTTGTTTAGCTTAGTTTAGTTTTTAATAATTATTAATAAAATAAACGACCAGAGACCGTTTGGGTTTTAGGTGTGTGTCTTCGTGTACTGAAGCACATTCGGTAAATAAACGAAATAGAAATTTCAAATAATAATAATTTCATATTTTTCAAATTCATTTTCCGGCTCTTCCTTCCATAGAGTCAATGTTAAATCTCTACGAAGATTTGCATGTAAATTTCAATTCAAAAGGGGGCCTGTTGAAATCACATAGGTCTAAAACGTCGAGAATTATCAAAATTCGAATTTTTTGAAAATTGCAATACTTTCTCTTTATATAATTCAGATGCGAGAAAGTAAAATGAGAGCCAAAACAAAACAAAGAAGTAGGTGAGGGGTTCACTTCACGTTCCAAACGTTGGAAAATTTCTAAATTATTCTGGATACCAATTATTATAATTTACTAAAATAGGTACTTAGTCTAAATAGCCTCAGATGTCGAAAAAAATAAATTTTCGTATCTATTATTTATATTTAAATAAATATGAATATATAAAATGAGTAATATCCTGTAATAGTTACTTAATCATAGAAGGGGAATTTTCAAAATATTGAGAAATATTACAAATAAAAGTGGAGATAATCTTTATATATACGTAATATGAATTGCTCAACTATCCTACAATTGCTGAATTTATCAATATAAGTGCAGTTTAGCTTGATACGTTTGTCAAGATGGATCTTAAAACAATTTTCATATTATTTCTTTTATTTTTTAGTGAATTGAATTGTGGAATTTCAAGAAAAATTGTTCCTAAGGAAAATTTTGATGATTTTATTGAAATTTGTCGACAATACTTCAAAAATGAGAGAAATATTTATATTATATATCCATCAAAGAAAAAGCAAGAAGTTGAAGAATTTATCAAACAAATTCATTTGAAATTGAATACCACTATAATAGTAGAAGAGAATGATGATAAACTAGAAGCAACTAAGACAACAACATCCGCAAAAATAAGAAGAAATTTGATTCTCTATCAGATATTTAATCCTAGTACGAATGCCGAAGAAAATACACTGTATTATTTTCAAACAACAAATTGTAATACCTATTTTAAGTTATCAACCAAATTCAATGGATGGCTCTTTTTTCGGATTGTCGCATTTATTAAATGCCCCAAAAAATGTTTGATTTCTTATAAGATTTATATCCAAAAACCTTGGTCGTATTCTTCAAATAGAATCACTAATCTGAAATATGCGCATTTTAACAGGAAACCAAATTTACATTCAATGGAATATCTCTATTTTTCATCAAACAGGAAAAATAATATTTCTTACAAAAAAGATCATTATGGGCAACATAAATTATTCATAGATTATTTTGAACAAAAATGGAATTTGAAAATCAAAAATGTATCTAAATATATTAAATCATATTTTGAACTTTATATTTCTGAAGAACCCTTAACTGAGACAAATAATTTTGAGGCTTACACGATGCGTTCCCTTTGCTTTGTGATACATAAAGGAGAAGAATATCCGAAATGGCAGGCTCTTCTAAGAAGTTTTCATTGGAAAGTTTGGCTCTTTGGCTTTCTCTTCCTAATTTTATTACTCTTTGTATATTTTATTTTAAATGTCCAATATTTTCAACGAAACTATTTGAAATTCATATGTAAAGGTTTATACAGAATTTCTAATTTGAATATTTCCAACAATATCACTTCTATGGGTGTTCTAAATAAAACATCAATGAAAATATTAACCGTTACAATTTTGCTAATATCAATTGTCATTACCTCAGGAATAAAGTCATCATTATATTCTCTTTTGCAATCTCCTGGTCGATATTCTCCAATAAATTCTGTAGAGGAATTGGCAAGTTCAAATTTGCTTATTTATTGTGAATATTTCTTTGTTTGTGCGTACCTGTTTACAACTAATATCAACAGTATTAATGCTACTGATTATCCAAGAATAAATCCTTCAATGGAACACATTGCTAAGCGTTGGGCTCCAATTGTTCTAGGAGATATTAAAGTTGGAACAATAAGAAGATTTGAGAGTAAAGATTTTTTGGATACAAAATATATATAATTTAAACGATCTTTATAAAGACCCCAAAAATGGCTCTATTGATGGATTGTGAAAATGCAAAAAAATCGATATCGAATATAGAAAAATATTCAAATAGATTTCATGTTATTCCAGAAATTCTAACGAATTATCCTTTGATGATGGGAAGAGCCGTTTGGGGATTCCCATTTTTTTCTCAAATAAAGAAGGTAGTGACATCTTTTTATGAAAGTGGTATTGTTCAATGGTATAATGATTTTGACCATTGGAAACGGATCTTTTAAAGGATTTAATCCTTAACAAAAAGAATGAATCGTTTAAGACATTTACACTGGAAGATTTACAAATTGCCTTCTACGTTTATCTAATTGGAATCAGCATTTCTTGTTTGGTATTTCTTTTGAAATTTTATCGAAAAAATATAAATCAGAATCTCTTCAAATATCTAAAATTCATCTTCGTCGCCAGAGGAAGAAAAATGGGAAGCACAGGTTCAAGACCAGAGGCGGAGAGATAAATGATTTTGCTCCACCTACTCATTTTATTCTATAATTTAATTATTAAAATTCTCTCGTCTAATCTATCCAAATATCGAGAACTATATAAATTAAGATTTGTAAATTAACACTACTGACTTGTCTACAACAGGTTATTGAGATTTTTATTCAATTGTTTTTGAAAAAATTATCAGCACTGGTTTTATATTTATTTTTATGTCTCACTGAATAAATAAATAATTGTATTCATGTTACAAATTCAAGGTTGAGATTTTGATGGAAATATACATTTTGGAGTTTCCTGAATCCAAAAAAAAGTAGTATCTCTGTTAACTATTTATACAATAAAAGAAGTGGAAAATATGAGGTTTAAATTTTTATTTAAAATTACCTGATTAGTTCATTAATAAAAACTAGATAAGTAAAGATTAAGTACTATTTTGACACGCGAAAATAATAAAATCGGCTAAAAGATACTAGTACTTTACTAATCCACTTTTTATACTTTTTTCGCTCTAACAATTTTGATTAAAATTAATAAGAGGCCCTGAAGATGGCTTCTATCGAGACTAAAACGTCGGCCCAATAAAATATTTAAAGATAAACACTATTAGCCTATATCTGGCCTATATTTGTATATTTATATACTTTTATAAAAGGTACATAATATAATAATATTTATAAAGCATTCGTTGTTAAAAGATCAATGAAAATCAACCAAATGCATTCAATTATTAGCTACCATTCTGACATCTCTTGGCAAATTTTTGAATTAATTGATTTTTTGCGCATACTTTATGACACACTACGCCATCTTATCGGGGAAAACATGCGTAACACCTTCGCTTCTATTCCGCCCTAAGGTACCACCCCAGACAGTTAAAATAAGCTTTTGGACAAAATCGGTCAAATATTACTTCTACTTTACTGAAGTAATTTTTCAGTTTTTGCAATAGGTGTTT
>JAKCPI010002677.1:0-22522 GCA_023213315.1 Euborellia annulipes
AAATATTCATATAAGTCAAATGGCCTCTTCAGCCGAAATGACTTAAAAAAAAAATGTTTTTGTTTGTTTTAAACTCGTGTTCTTTAATATTATTGTATAATAATTTCCCCATTAATAATATTAACATAGAAGTAAGAGAAAGTAAAAAACAAATTGTTACCTAATATAGCAAAATTGTTAAATGTAATATAATTTTCTACTTGGCAATGTTTTTTTTTCATTTGTATTGTTCAAAACCTAGTACACACCTAGCTACAAAGTCGCGCGCCCTCGGGGCTTGGTGTAGGGGTTAGAGTGCTAACCTCGTATACAAAAAGTCGCGGGTTCGGACCCCAGGCAGTCCATTTGGCTTAAATAAGAATGCCTGGATCCCAATTGCTATATTAATTAATAACGGTTATCGTAAGTCTTATATGGCCTGAGTTGCCGAAAAGACTGTGTGAATGTCGAGCGTGAATGAGAAAAAAGTATTCGATTCATGTCGAGATTTTGACGGATATACACGTTTTGAGGTCACCTGAATCCAAAAATGTGGTTTTTGACCAAAGAGCGCTAGTACTTTACTGAAGCACTTTTTCAGTTTTTTTAAAAGTGAAACTTTTATATCCTCCCAAAATTTTTGGCTCTTCTATCAGCATGTCGCGTTACAGGTCGTGACGTCAAGTGCCGTGACGCAATAAGTCATGACGTCACAATCCGTCGACAAAAATAAGAATAATAATAATAATAATAATATTTATTTGATCATTTTGTTGTATACATTGTGCCTGCACTGGGCGAATGTATTTGTTTATTACAATCAAAGGTTTCGAGCAAGTGCTCTTTTTCCTTTTCTTCAATTTTATTACGGTACTGTTTTATTCCGACAAATTTAAATTTTCTAGGAAAAATTTTCAAAAAAACCTAAGATATTTTTTAAATATTAATTAAAGAGAGAGGAAAAGATTAACAAAAAAACAAAAATTTTTCTAGTTTCTAACTAGATGATATTTTCCATGAGTGGGTTGATGTGCAGTGCTATTTTTTTGCTGATGTCTGCTGTTGATTTTCGTTAGATGGTCTTCTAATTCTTCCACTTCTAAAGCAACAGATATTATGGGCGTTCCCGAAATGCCGGGTGGTGGATTGGCAATTTGCCGGAGAGTAGTAGTCTGAACTCTTTTCAGTAGTTTAATGCTATGAGGTGGAGGCTGAGTTGAAACAGATTGGGGCTCCATAGCCATGGGCGTAACTAGGGGGTCCCGGGGGGGGCCTGGCCCCCCTAGAAGGCTCGTGGCCCCCCCAGAAAGATCTTTGCCCCAAGAAAAATTGAGAAAATATGGGGCTTTCCAGGCCCGAGTCATTCTTTCCACGTCAAATCGATACACTTTTTAACATCACCATCTCAGATTTGTATGAAATTTGGGTCATAGGTAGAGTCAATAGAGACTAAGAAAAAGCCCCAATTTCAATTTGATATCTCAACTCGTTTAAGAAATATGGCGGGTTAAATTTGGCAAAAATGGCAAAAAATCGACCTAACCACATCTATTTAAATTGCTATGAAATCACTTAGATGAGATAGAGAGATGAATGAGGTGTCATTTTACAGCTTTTAGACACCCTTTCCAATGATATACAACACACCTGGAGTGGTAATAAAAAAATTTTTAATTTCAAAATCAAAAATTTAAATTAATTTTTCTCAAAAAGTACCACTTCGAAAATTTTGAAAAAATTCTAAAATGGTCCTTGCTTAAAGGTTAAAAGATAAAACTAAGTTTCATCGAGGGATCATGATGGGATCATAGAAAAATTATTTAAAACAACCATTGCGTTAGTTTTTTGTCATAATTGGGAAAAATTTCACAGGCTCAGTGGCGTACCGGGAGGGGGAGGAGTGGGGAGGGGAGGTCCGCCCCATGCCCCGAGCCGGCATAGGACCTCATATATATATAAAAAAAAAATTAAATATTTCCCTTTGAGAGGCCCCGGGGCCCTCAGAGACAAGTAAAAACGGAAAAATTTAGATAAAAAAAAAAACAAAATTTAATAAAAATTTCCCTTCGAGAGGCCACGGGGCCCTCCAGAACCAAGTAAAAATGGGAAAATTTTGATTAAAAAAAAAAGGAAATTTAATGAAAATTTCTCTTTAAATAGGCCCCGGGGCCTCAGGGCTCAAGTAAAAACGGAAAAATTTACAAAAAAAAAACAAAAATTTCTCTTTGAGAGGCCCCGGGGCCTTGGGGTTCAGGGATATACGGTATTTTAAAAATATTTTTTTGTGTATGGAGGGAGAGGGATATTTAAAGATGAGCACCCCCCCCCCAAAAAAAAAAAAAAAAATTCAATATAAGGCCCCCTTTCTTCTAGTGCCGCCCCAGGCCCCCAACTTTGCCTCTGCGTACATGTACGCCTCTGCACAGGCTAACAGTGATTTTGGTGCCGGGGGTATTTTGAGCTGATCTCTGAGTATATGCGACGTGCTTTTTCCAAAAATGCCGTCCATTTTGCTCGAATATCTCTAGTTTTAGAGATATAGAGAATATAACGTTTTAATTGAAATTCTGCTCTAAAGTGGGCCCCCTTATTTTGAGTTTTCTAGATTTTTTTTATGGTGTTTTCTCTTAAAAATATACAGGTAGCTAAGATACCTAGAAAATCTAGAGATTTTGCCCAATCAGAAGTGATTTAGTAGTGCAAAACACGGCTAAAAGTTGAAAAAAATTCGATTTTTCCAGTTTTTCTTAACTTTAGACAACCCTACAATTTTTTTAACATCTCTGAATGCAAAAAACATATATGTACGATATTCTGTAACTCTTTAGCTTTCCAGAAATCATTCCTTTGTGCAAATCGGTTAATTATTAAAGAAATTATAAACTTGTTATTTCAGCGCTATCACTACACCCAAGAATTCTTCTAAGCAAAACACCATCTTTACCATAAAATTTTCTTATCTTTGATTTGTAGATTAACTATTTTGTTTATAATTTCGTTAATAATTAACCGATTTGCACGAATGAATGATGGCTGGAAAAATTGAATTTTTTCAACTTTTAGCCGTGTTTTGCACCACTAAATCACTTCTGATTGGGCAGAATCTCTAGATTTTCTAGGTATCTTAGCTACCTGTATATTTTTAAGAGAAAACACCATAAAAAAAAATCTAGAAAACTCAAAATAAGAGCCACTTTAGAGCAGAATTTCTTTTAAAACGTTATATTCTCTATATCTCTCAGTGGCGTACCGAGGGGGGGGGGCGAGGGGGCGGTCCGCCCCCAGGCCCCGAGCCGGCATAGGCCCCCATATATTTATAAAAAAAACAAAATTTATTGAAAATTTCTATTTGAGAGGCCCCGGGGCCCTCAGGGCTCAAGTAAAAATGGGAAAATTTAGACAAAAAAACAAAAACAAAATTTATTGAAAATTTCTCTTTGAGAGGCCCCGGGGCCCTTGGGGCTCAAGTAAAAATGGGAGAAAATTTAGATTAAAAAAAACAAAATTTATTGAAAATTACCCCTTGGGGTTCAGGGATATACGGTATTTTAAAAATGTTTTTGTGTATGGAGGAGAGGGATATTTAAAGATGACCACCCCCCAAAAAAAAAAAATTCAATATAAGGCCCCCTTTCTTCTAGTTCCGCCCCAGGCCCCCAACTGCCTCGGTACGCCTCTGATATCTCTAAAACTAGAGCTATTCGAGCAAAACTGACGGCATTTTTGGAAAAAAGACGTCGCACATACTCAGAGATCAGCTCAAAATACCCCCGGCACCAAAATCACTGTTAGCCTGTATAATGTTTCCCAATTATGACAAAAAACTAACGCAAGGGTTGTTTTAATTAATTTTTTCTCTATAATCTGAGATGGTGAGGTTAAAAAGTGTATCGATTTGACGTGGAATGACTCGCCCACCGAGGTTATCTGGTCTCATGCCCCCCCCCCCCCCCAGCGAGGATGGCTGGTCCCATGCCCCCCCCCAGCGAGGATGGCTGGTCCCATGCCCCCCCAGCGAGGATGGCTGGTCCCATGCCCCCCCCCCAGCCAGATTCTCTAGTTACGCCCATGTCCATAGCTGATGCGGGGTCTGTCTATTGATTTGTAGAGAAGTATTTTATGATCTATTGGAAAACAACTGTTTCTGTTTAATAGAGGCCAGAGTACTTTTTTTGCTGTTCTTCCATTTGTTGCGGCTGTTTTGCAATGGGCATACTAGACATGGGTGATACTGTATCAATCTGATATTTTGTATCAGGTATGAAAAAGTAACAGATAGTCATAATGGGTGCGAGCAAAAAATATCAGGTAATTGAGTATCAGCTACTCAGGCACACTCCACTAGACTCGTACTGGGTTTCTCGCGCTTGCGCATTGATCAAATACTTTCTTTTCACTTTAGAGCGTCGTTTCTTTTTCTTTACCCGATACAGTTTTCGTATCTCCCTGTTCTCTCATTCCTTCTCTCTTGCGACCCTCAACTCGCGACGCCCAGCCCCGTCTCTTCTCTCCTGACAGGGCAATTTCGCTAGCTCTGGCGCGCTTTTCGAACGTCATTCCGAATCATTTTTACATTTTTTACTCTACTTTTCTCACTAGGCCCCATAATAATTAAATACAAATCTAATTATTACTAATATATTATTTCTCTTTTCTTTAATTTAAGAGAGGAGAAATGAAAAAAAAAAAAAAATTTTTTTTAATTAATAAGTTATGTTTTTTTTACTTTGAAACTTTTTTATTTAAAAACACTAATTAAAAAAGTAAAAATACAAGTAACTGTGAATTTAAAAACATAAATAAATAATAATAAATAAATAAATAAATAAATTTATTACGACCCGCTTAGAGGCACCAGTCCTCGGTGGCTAGGTCCAACAAACACAATACAAATTTAAATACAATAACAAATACAACAAAACAAACATTAATTAAAAAAGTAAAAATACAAGTAACTGTGAATTTAAAAACATAATGAACTTCAATAAATTAAATTTCTTTCACTAGTAAAGAAATTTGTTAATTATTTTTCTAGTGCAGTATATAACATGACATTTTAAATTTAGAGACATTAAAATGTCAGTTCAGTCAGTTTGGAAAACTCTTTAGTAATGAATAATTATGAGTTTTTGATTTTTCAAGTCAAGAATATTTATAAATACAGGGGAAAAAAACTTTGAAAAATGTTAATTTAGTCTCTAGTAAAATGACATTTCATACTACGTATCGAATCTGTTACTTGTATTTATGTGAAGTTAGCGTTGCTGAGTGAAATCTGTATCGGGTACAAAAATATCTGATAAAAATATCGGGTATGAACAAGTACCTGTAACAGCGAGTACCTGGTACAGCAAAATCGCGTATCGACCCATGTCTAGGGCATACCAATTATGTCTTCTATCAAATCTTAGCCCTAGATACCGGACTGTTGGACTCCATTTGAGGTGGCATTCTCCGATTTTGACCGTGGTATGCAGATATTTCCTTTTTTACAACGCTTTTATTAACTTGCTTTCCTGTTTTTCCGACAAATTTGCAAATCGAAATTTCGACGACTTCTACTTAACCTAGAGCTTTAAAATTTTATACACGTATGTAACTCCCGTGACAATGCAATATTTGATGTGTCTCATCTTTGTAAGTCAATTAATTTCCAATTGGCGGCCGATCAAAAAAAGTGGGGGGAAGTTTTATAATCAAAATTTCTCCTATTTATAATTAAGTTAGAGTTTCGAGCATTGGCAGAGGTGTTAAATAGACTTTACTCTACAAAATGTGCTATTCAAAATTATTAAAAATTAATTAAATTGAGATTAGCGGCCAACTAATCAATTTCCATTGTTCGGTCCGACAAAGTTAGCGATTGAAATTACGACCACTTCTACTTAAGCTAGAGCTTTGAAATTTTAAACACTTATGTAACTCCCGTGACAATGCAATATTTGATATGTCTCATCTTTGTAGGTGAATTAATTTCCAAATGGCGGCCGATCAAAAAAAGTGGGGGGGAAGTTTTATAATCAAAATTTCTCCTATTTATAATTAATTTAGAGTTTTGAGCATTGGCAGAGGTGTTCAATAGACTTTACTCTACAAAATGTGCTATTCAAAATTATTAAAAATTCAAAAAATTCAAAATGGCGGCCAATTAATCAATTTCCATTGTTTGGTCCGACAAAGTTAGCGATCGAAATTACGACCAGTTCTAGTTAATCTAGAGCTTTGAAATTTATACACATATGTAACTCCCGATTTGATGCGTCTCATCTTTGTAGGTCAATTTATTTCGGCCTATCAAAAAAAGAGGGGGTGAAATTTATAATCAAAAATTTCTCTTCTTTTAAAATACAAATTGTCTTATTGTATCGTGTATATGTATATAACTCATACGTATTAATATTTTATTACAAAAACTAAAAAGAGTTAAATAAAATAATATAAAAAAAAATTTTAAAAACAACGCTTTTATAAATGTACTAAAAAGAGAAAAATAATTATGTATAATTTCTTTAAAATTATATTAAAAATTAATATATGTTACTAAAACTAAAAGCGTTGGGCGCGCAAATTAACAATCTCTTGCAATTTGCATTGCAGAGGATCAACTAACCTTAATTCACCGATACTTGAATCAAAAAATAAAAATAAAATAAAATAATCTAACTAGAACATTTGAGTCACTTCAAACAGTTTTGCCTAACTACCCGCCAAGTCTATGGTATGAAAATGTATTCATAAAACATATAATAGGCCTATTTATATAATTAAAATTTGCAAATCCCGCGCCCAACGCTTTTAGTTTTAGTAACATATATACATTTTTAATGCCCTCGGGGCATGGCGTAGAGGTTAGCGTGCTAACCTCGTATACCAAACGTCGCGGGTTCGGACCCCAGGCAGTCCGATGATTTTATATAAGGCATTTGGATACCAAATGGCTTATATAAGAATGCCTGGACCCCAATATGTATAATAATAAATAACGGTTATCGTCTAAAGTCTTAAATGGCCTAAGTTGCCGAAAAGACTGTGTGAATGCGGTGTGATTGTGAGTGTGAATGAGAAAAAAGTGTGAATGTTTTTAAAAAAAAAAAAAAAAAAATACATTTTTAATATAATTTTAAAGAAATAATACATAATTATTTTTCTCTTTTTAGTACATTTATAAAAGCGTTGTTTTTAAATTTTTTTTTATATTATTTTATTTAGTGAACAAGATGGCTTCTGACTTGGTGGGGTTTATTGTCCGTTTCCAATAAGTGAGGTTCTTGATGATGGCTTTGGCATAGTTTTCAATTCGGTTGACCAGGCATTTAAAATTTTTATTGCTATAATAGATGGCTATATCGTCTGCATAAGTTGCGATTTGTACATATGGATCAGTGGGGATGTCGGATGTATAATGTTGGGGAGAGAAGTGATCCTTTTTTTTTTTTTTTTTTTTTTTTGGAATGGGTGCATAAGCTCCGAAGACCTATAATGACCAATAGTCACATGCAGCCAGGAAGAAAATAAAAACAAAAGGATAAGCATAAAGGGGAAACTCAACTGCGGGAACTGAGAAGATGCCTGTTGAGGTGCTATAATAGATGGCTATATCGTCTGCATAAGTTGCGATTTGTACATATGGATCAGTGGGGATGTCGGATGTATAATGTTGGGGAGAGAAGTGATCCTTTTTTTTTTTTTTTTTTTTTTTTTTTTTTTGGAATGGGTGCATAAGGTCCGAAGACCTATAATGACCAATAGTCACATGCAGCCAGGAAGAAAATAAAAACAAAAGGAGAAGCATAAAGGGGAAACTCAACTGCGGGAACTGAGAAGATGCCTGTTGAGGTTAGACTTGAAAGTCTGAAGATTGTAGGTTTTGGGGGAAGATAGACGCAGGGAGCTTGTTCCAATCACGGGAGGTCATGGGGACAAAGGAAGAATGAAATTGTTTTGTTCTGTTAGTCGTGATCTGAACAGCATAGGGATGCTGGGAAGATGCCTCTCTTGTGTTCCGTGAATATGTTGCATTGGGTGGGATAATTGATTTTAATTCGGCAGAGCATTGACCATGGTAATACCTGTAGAAGAGAGATAGTGCAGATACTCTTCTTCTATGATCTAGTGACTGTAAGGATGCAGTAAGGGTAGAATCACCTATCAGTCTAATTGCACGCCTCTGTATGGCTTCCAAGGAGGAGAGAGCGTCTTTCGACGCCCCTCGCCAAAGGTGGGAACAATATTCAAGACACGGCCGAATTTGGGCTTTATAGAGGATTAGGAGTTGTTGGGAGGAAAAGTAACGCTTCGTTTTGAATAGGAAACCCAATTTCCTTGCGGTAGATTTAACCACAGAAGAGATGTGGTTGCTCCAGGAGAGATCAGATGTAACTGTCACTCCCAGAACAGAAAATGAATCTTTGAACTCGAGACTATTATTGCTGTAAATAAGGGGAGGGCAAATCCTATTTTTTTGTCTAGAAATTAAACAACATTGGGTTTTTTGGGAATTGAATTTTACTTGATTGAGGTTTCCCCATTCCTCCAAGAGACCAAGATCATCATTTATCGACGACACAGCCCCCAGACGACCAGTGGATGAGGTTTCACCAGTCCTGACTGAGTGCAGGGTACTGTCATCAGCAAAGCAATGAATTGGGTTGGAGGTTACTCCCATGAGATCGTTAATGTACATAAGGAATAGGGTGGGAGAGAGGACAGAACCCTGGGGAACACCTGCGTTGATTGAATGCGGAATAGAAGACACACCGTCGACTACAACCGAGATCTTTCGCTCCGTTAGAAAGCTCTTGATCCACTGGCACAGCTCAGAGGATAGGCCAAAAGATGGAAGTTTAGCATAAAGATTTTTATGACATACCTGATCGAAAGCCTTCGAAATGTCAAGAGCAACTGCAAAAGTTTCCCCTTTCATTTCCATGGCTTTGTTCCAGAGGTGTGTGACAAAGCTCAAAATATCCCCAGTCGAACGAGCATGCCTGAAACCATATTGCCTATCATTCATCATTCCGCAATGTTCCAGATGATTTAAAATTTGAATGTTGAGGGCTTTTTCCATAATTTTGGATAGTATGGAGGTTATTGCGATTGGGCGATAGTTGCTGGGAAGAGAGGAGTCACCTTTTTTGGGAATGGGTTGAATATTCGCCAATTTCCAAGAGTCGGGAAAATTTCCCGAGGAAAATGAGAGGTTGAACAACCTGGATAATATTGGGACCAATTCAGGGGAACATTTTTTAATGACGATGGGGGGAATACCGTCAGGGCCTGGGGATTTGTCGATTACTAGCTCCTTAATAACCTTTTTAATTAGTTTATCCCTAAAATGAATTTTATTCATTGAAATTTTATTGGAATGCTGGGTCGGAGGATAGCGACTATTGGCTTTATCGTCAATAGTAGAATTGGACGCGAAGAGAGAAGCAAAGATTTGGGCTTTTTCAAATGGGGTAGTGGCAATTTTACCATCAGGCAAATTAAGAGGTGGAAATGAAGATGAGGAAAAGTTACGGCCTACTGCCTTGGCCAAAGACCAGAAGCGTCGACTACCATTTGGGCAGGATGCCAATTGGTCGCATTTCCTCTGCTCGAAGGTCCTTTTAGCCTCGTTGATGGTCTTCTGACATTGGGCTCTGGCCTTACGAAATCTATCCCACTCCAACGGATCATGAGACAGTTTCCAGTTCTCATATGCTTGATTTTTGGCGCTAGTGGCTTTCACACATTGGACATTAAACCATGGTTTGGATTTTTTTCCCTTTTGATATATTTTAAAGGGTACGTACATTTCCATACCCATGATTATGGCTTCTGTGATAGAGTCAGCCGCCTGAGAAGCATTGGTTCCGTTGAAGTAGTAGTCATTCCATGGAAAAGACGAATAGAAGATTCTTAGGTCATCCCATTGGGCTGAGTGGAATTGCCAAATTTTCCGAGGAGGGATGCGTTTTAGATGGTTAGTGGGAGATGTCTTGAATACTACCGTGACAAGGGAGTGGTCGGAAGTGCCAAGAGGGGGGCTACTGAAGGGAAGTAAGAGTGTGGGTTGGAGGTAATAAATAGGTCTAGAAGATGGGGGGCATGTGTTGGATTGTCTGGAACACGTGTGGGTTCACCAATGATTTGGGTGAGGTCGCAAGAATCGCAAAAATTCTTGGCTGCCCTCCCTGCAGCATCGGTGGTGCCCGAGTATTTCAGCCAATCTTTGTGGTGAACGTTAAAATCTCCTAGGAAGGAGATTTCATTTGACGGGAATTTGGTTTGGATAGTATTGACACATTCTGTGAGATGGTCGAAAAAGTAAGTATGGTTGCTAGCGTTGGGGGAACGATAGATACAGCATAGGAAATGATTCGATGATTTGGCTGAGATTTTGAGCCATAGTATATCGAAATCGTTAGACTCGAGTTCATGTATTCTCCTACAGGAAACATCTGATCTTACATAGGCGCAGATGCCTCCCTTAAAGCGAAACTTATCAAGGATATGGTAGTTAGGGTAATTAAGGTGAGGGGCTCCTGAGTTGGTTGTTGAAATCTGGGTTTCTCCAAGAACAAGAATTTGGGGATTGACTCGTTCGAGATGGTGGTGGACGGCATTAAGGTTTGAGTTCAGTCCTCGAATATTGGTGAACTGAATTGTGAAATCCTTGTTTGGAAATTTAAGAGGATTTTTCCTCATAGAACCCGCGGGAGTAGCCTCCACCCGGAGATCCGAACGGGAGGCTAGTTTAACTCCGGAATATTTTACTCTCGCTGATTCCATGAGGATATTGTTAATTTGGTTTTTTTTTTTATGGAAGTAAGGGAAAAGTTGCTGGATTGGCTGGATGGATTTTGGGTTAAGGGAGAAGGAAAGGCGGAGGAGAATGAAGAGAAGAGAAGAAGAGAAAGAAGAGAGCCGGAATTCCTGGCCAGAGCCTGTATCTACGCTATGACTAGCATAGACACCAGAAACATGGATCAAAGGCATTAGTAACCAGATAACCATTCTTAAAGTGCCCATTAGCCAAGTGGTGGTGTCTCATCCGGGCGATTTGCATCTACCACCTAGAGCTCGCGTGGGAAGGGTCGCTCCTCACCCTTAAGCCGAAAATTCCAGCCATCAAGCAGGGATTTACAGCCCGCTACCCGTAAATCCTTGAGGCACACCTGAGTAAATTGGTCTTGTCTGTGACTTGTGGTTTTTTATTTTTACATAAAATTGCCTGTCTTGGAGCCAACTCATTAGTGATCTTGAGATGCCGGATTTTAAAAGTTTAAAGATCAGCCCTTGATGCCAAACTTGGTCAAAAGCCTGTTTGACATCTAGGAGAATCATCCCTGTTGCCTTTTTATATTTTAGCTTTTGCTCTATATATCTATTGACTCTGGTAATTTGGTCTATTGTGGAGTGATATTTCCTAAATCCAAATTGAAGGTTGGGAATGATGTCTAGTCTGTCTATTTCTTTGTGGAGCCAGTCTAATAAACACCGTTCAGCTATTTTGCCAAGTATTGATAGTAAACAAATTGGGCGGTAGTTTTTAGGGTCATGTGGACTTTTCCCAGCTTTGGGTATTGGGATGATTTCTCCTATCTTCCATATTTTGGGGAAATAGTTTTGATTTATTATGGCCTGATTAATGCTAGTGAGGCAAATGATGGCTTTTCCGGGTAGGGCTTTAATGAAGGGGGTAAAATTCCGTCTGGACCAGGGGCTTTTTTATTTTTGAGATTTTTTATTGCTTCTTTAATGTGCTTGGGACAAAAATAAGAAAGTTGAAATTTAATATATATAACGAATTATAAAAAAATAATTGTGAGATTTAATAATTCAATTTTTAAATTGATAAAATATAATTTTTAAAATAATTTAAAATGATCCCGAGCCAGCCAGTTTCCCATAATTACGAAAAGGCGAGGGTCCGCCGAACCGAAGGTGGGCCCGAGCCAGTAGGTGGGGGGTCCAGGGAGGCGAAGCCCCCTGGCTAGACGCGCCGCCCGCCGAAGGCGGGCGGCGCGGCTAGTTACCAAATAAATATCATTCACAGCTTTTAATATGCCTGTATTGATTTACCATTATCATTCATCACTTTCCAATTATTAAGTTAAGATTAAAAACGCGATTTTAATACCCTTAATTGAACGAGAATGGTGAGATGGGCATTGGGAAAAACAAGAAGGGATAGAGTGAGAAATGAGAAGATCCGAGGAATGGCAGGGGTGGTGGAGGTATCCAAAAAGATCCAGGAAAGTAGGCTGAGATGGTTTGGTCATGTGATGAGAAGAGAAGAGGAATATGTGGGGAAGAGAATGTTGAATTTGAATGTGGAAGGAAAGAGACCAAGGGGTAGGCCCAAAAGAAGATGGATGGACTGTGTGACTGAGGACTGCAGGCAGAAGGGATTGGAGTTTGAGGATGCGCAGGATAGGACATTGTGGAGAGGGAAAATAAAAATGAGCGACCCCTAGAAAAAAAAAAAAAAAATAGGGATAAGCCACAGCGAAAGAAGAAGAAGAAGAATACCCTTAATTGAACAATTTTCTGAAAACTTTCAGTTAAACGCCTACAATCCGAAAAAAGTTTCACTTGCATCGTGGTTTCATAAAACCATACAATGATTTTTTTTTTTCGATTTTTTCAAAATTCGCTCGAACGATTTTGATTAAAATTCAAAAATCAATTATTTTTTAGATGCTCTTTAAAATGTACAATATATTCTCAATTTGCCATTGAAATATTCTGAAGGCCACTTTACTCTTATTATTATTTATTTATATATAACAAGGCTTTTCAGCAACTCAGGCCTTTTGCCTTTATACAAGTAGAAAGAAAAAAAAAAAAAAAAAAATACAAATACATTACAATAAAATTAAATACCACAAAACAACTCAAATTTTCTCATAGATATTAATGTCTTTTAAAAATTTAAAGAGTTCAATTGGGTCGTTTTTAGATTTTAAAGTCTCTTTAAGATTTATCTGCAGATTGAACTTCCTCCTTTGCGCATCATATTTTGTACAATCTTCTAGAATGTGCTTTACTGTTGAAAAGGTTGGAGACACGTCGCAGACAGTGGCGTAACCAGGGGGGGGCGAGGGGGGGCTCGAGCCCCCCCCCCGCCCCAGGCGCATCGAGCCCTTGGCGCCCCCCGGAACCGGCATAGGCGCCCTACGGCCTCTAAAATATAGCCCAGCATATGTGATTTTATCATATTCTTTTCATCGATTGTCTTAAAAAATTGATTGTTTTCTTTTAAAATTATATTACAACTTGAATTCTACTATTTTAAATGAATTTAATTCCAAAAATAATAAATAACGTATATAGAGGCTTTATAATTAAATTTTTTTTATTTTGCAATATATAAGCCTTAATTTGATGTTTTATGGCTGTGGAGATTTACTCAGGATTCGTATAAGCCTTAATATTTAATTTTTTGAAATTCAAAATTTTCTTAAGCATGAAGGAATTGAGCTATGAGACTGAAATGTTATATTTAAGTTAAATACCCCCCGGGACCGTGAAAATAAGCTTTTAATCAAAATCGGCCAAAAAGTACTAGTATTTTACTGATGTAGTTTTTCAGTTTTTTCGATTTTCTCAAAATGAAAGGGCTTTTACCATTCTTCAGGCCCGCCCGAGCCCGCCCGGGATTTTTTCAAACCCGCCCATTCCCGCCCGAGATTTAGTGAATGAATGAACGAATGTCTAGCAATTTTTAAATAAAATTTCATTTGCATGCCCGTCCGCCCGAACCCGTTTATTTAGACTTGCTACCCGCCCGTACCCGCCCGTAATTTTTTCATGGCCTCCAAAGCCCGCCCGGCCCGGTCCGCGGGGGTAACGGGCCTACGGACCAACCCGTACCCGTGCAGGGCTCTAATCGGGGGTTCGGATCCCAGGCAGTCTGATGATTTTATTTAAGCCATTTGGATACCAAATGTCAAAGTCAAAGTCTTATATGGCCTAAGTTGCCGAAAAGACTGTGTGCATGTGCGTGTGAGTGTGAGTGTGAATGGGAAAAAGTGTGTGTTAAAAAAAAATGGGGAATGACTTCCCCGAGACTTTATCGTTTATTCTTTTGGAATTACGTCTGGGTGTGTGAGTGAACACGATTGCTTAAAAACCAAAGCAGAGATGAAATTTGGTATATGCTCCTTACACTAAAATTGTAGACTTCTATCAACTTTTGGAGTAAATACGTCACTTGGAAGTAGTACTTTACCTAATAAGTTTTTTCAGAAATTTCGAAATTTTCAATTTCTTTGTTATATTATGATAAAATACTCAATTTTAAAAAGTTTTTATTCTTTGATATTTTTCCGAAATCTGAATAGTTTTTGAAATAATCACAGAAGAAAACGACATTTTTCGTAAAAGCAAAGAAAAATCAAAACAAAATCATACAGGTGTCATTAAAAAACATGTAAATATAAACAAATTCATTTGTTTTACAAATTTGCTGAGGAAATCACAGGATGCAAGAAATTTGCCCGCCGAAGGCGGCAAATTGCTCGCCGAAGGCGAGCAAGGGGGTCCAGGGGGCGGAGCCCCTGGAAAACCGGCGCCCTAGTTGAGCTTCGCCCCCCCCCCCCGCCCTCAAAGGCTGGTTACGCCGCTGGTCGCAAACCGGTGGTTCGGCTTTCTCAAACAAAAACGAATGCGTAATCCGAGTGTGACCGATTCGCAATCTTGTGAAGACTACTTGTTCACGTCGATTCAGCTGATAGTAGTAAACCTTTCTTCTTTCTAATGTTGGCATGATCCTCTTCAGGTGCCCTGTCACAGCATTCTCCCACCTCTCTTCCCATTTCTTTTTGATTCCTTCCTTGACCACAGACTTCAGATCTTGATAGCTTGCAGTATACTTATCTATAGTTGGTTTTCGAGCCCCTATCTTCGCTGCTTGATCAGCCGTACAATTGCCTGCAATGCCTACATGACCTGGTGCCCATAAGAAGATAATATCTCCCCCTTGAGACATGGACCTATGTACTCTTGTACTTCATAGAAAAGATTGGAGAAATGGTTGCTATGCATAGGCGCCGGAACTGGGGGGGGGGGGGGCAAGGGTACATTGCCCCCCCCCCTGGCATCATACAGGGGGGGGGGCAGAGGGGGGCAAAATTTTTTTTTTATTTCATTTATTTTTAAAAATGATATATTTTTACTTTTGAAAAATAAAATCTTCTAAATTAAAAAAAAAATTAAGAGTAAAAAATTCATTTTTTTCCAAATTTTTGATAAAACCACTAGCAAATTTTTTAAAATTTTAATTTTATTAAAATTGTGATTTTATTTAAAATTTTTAAAGTTTTATAATAGATTTGTTTTTGTTTTATACTATTTACACATATTAAATTATTTTAATTTCCTAAAAAAAATTTTTTTGCCCCCCCCCCCTGATTCAAATTCGTTCCGGCGCTCCTGTTGCTATGGTAACAAAATATTTATAAATATTTTCCCATACTTATAAATTTTGCATTTTGAAAATCGAATGTAACGTACTGTCGGAAACTAAATACATGTCTACACAAAAAATCTGGTGAGACAAGCACAGAACACAACTTTCGATTACCGAAGGTAAGAAAAAGTAATATCTAATTATATAAATCTCCGTTTCGCGGCTTACCTACGCGATGTATATAATATCTTAAATATTATATATAATTTCTTATTTAGAAAAAGTACTGTGCGACCAGTTATACCAGATTTTTTTTCTCTCACTTCATTTATTTCTATCATACGGATATTTCTCTATAAACTGTCATGCTGATGCCTATGTTTAAGTCTATATTTTTTTAGGTCCTGTCTTCCCGTGTGTATTTTGTAAAACAAATTTCATAAATTTATTTTTTTTATGGAAACATTGCAAAAAATGTATAGGAAAGAGAGTTCATTCATTAAATGCTGTGAAAATTAATGAATACATAAATATCAAAGGTAATATCATCATATATCTTAATAAAGCTATAAAATATTAAATATTACTTATTTTCTAGAAAAAAAAATTAAACAGAAAGAACCGAATTAAACGTTCTAAAAAATCATCTCAACCTCCCTCATAAATGTCCGACGTGCCAAAAGACATTTTCTTCTCCTGGTCACCTTCAAAAACATCTCCAAAATAAAATTTGTCAGAAAATTTTTATATGCGAGGAATGCAATAAACATTTTTCTCGAGCAAGTACCCTTCAGCAACATATGCGTCTCCATTCAGGTGTGAAACCTTATAAATGTAAAATTTGCGAAAAACAATTCACACGAGCGCATCATCTTCAATTTCATCTCCTCGTGCACACAGGCGAGAAACCATATACATGTGAGACATGCGGTAAAGGTTTTTCGAAACTTAGTCACCTTCAAACTCATCAAAGAGTTCATACAGGCGAAAAGCCCTTTAAATGTGACATTTGTGAAAAAGGATTTTCTCAATCGAGTAGTCTTAGAATACATTACCGAATTCATACTGGTGATAAACCTTTTAGATGTGAAATATGTGATATTTCATTTGCTCAAATTGGACATTTTTACGTTCATCAACGAATACACACTGGTGAAAAACCATACAAATGTGACATATGCAATAAACAATTTGCTCGTTCTTCACACCTTCAAGGACATCTCCGTGTCCATACAGGAGAAAAAACCTTATAAATGTAAAGTCTGTAATAAAACCTTTTCTGATAAAGGTGCGTGTCAAAAGCATCAGCGTATTCATACTGGTGAAAAACCCTATCAATGTGATGTATGCACAAAATCATTTTCTCAACTTGGTAATCTTCAAGTGCATCGCAGAATACACACAGGCGAAAGGCCTTATAAATGTGAAACATGTGATAAACAATTTATTGATTCTAATAAACTTAAAATGCATCAAAGAATCCACACTGGTTTAAAGCCCTATAAATGTGTAACTTGTGAAAAACAATTTGCTCGGTCTTCTCATCTTCAAAGCCATATTAGAACACACACTGGCGTAAAACCATATAATTGCAATTCTTGTGATAAAAGCTTTTCGGTCAAACAAACTCTCATAAAACATCTACAGATCCACCACAATGACTGAAATTTTATATCAAAGGTATCGGGTTTTCGATAGTATTTATTTGTATTTTAGATTTCATCAAAACTGTTTCTGCAGGCCAACCTATAGCTTTGTCAAAAAATTTGAAAAATTAAAAGAAAAGAACAGAGGCGTACCGAGGCAGTTGGGGGCCTGGGGCGGCACTAGAAGAGGGGGCCTTATAATGAATTTTTTTTTTTTTGGGGGTACTCATCTTTAAATATCCCTCTTCTCCATACATAAAAATATTTTTAAAATACCGTATATCCCTGAACCTCAAGGGTCCCGGGACCTCCCGAAGAGAAATTTTCATTAAATTTTGATTTTTTAACAAAATTTTTTCGGTTTTTATTTGAGCCCTGAGGGCCCCGGGGCCTCTTAAAGAGAAATTTTCATTAAATTTTGATTTTTTTTATGTAAGTTTTTCGTTTTTTATTTGAGCCCTGAGGGCCCCGGGGCCTCTTAAAGAGAAATTTTCATTAAATTTTGATTTTTTTAACTAAATTTTCGGTTTTTATTTGAGCCCTGAGGGGCCCCGGGGCCTCTTAAAGAGAAATTTTCATTAAATTTTGATTTTTTTTATGTAAATTTTTCGGTTTTTACTTGAGCCCTGAGGGCCCCGGGGCCTCTTAAAGAGAAATTTTCATTAAATTTTGATTTTTTTATGTAAGTTTTTCGGTTTTTATTTGAGCCCTGAGGGCCCCGGGGCCTCTTAAAGAGAAATTTTCATTAAATTTTGATTTTTTTTATGTAAATTTTTCGGTTTTTACTTGAGCCCTGAGGGCCCCAGGGCCTCTTAAAGAGAAATTTTCATTAAATTTTGATTTTTTTATGTAAGTTTTTCGGTTTTTATTTGAGCCCTGAGGACCCAAGGGGCGGTCCCAGAGGGGGTCAAGGGGGTCGTGGCCCCCCTAAAATCTTTTCTTTTTTTTTAACACACACTTTTTTCCCATTCACACAATCTTTTCGGCAACTTAGGCCATTTAAGACTTAAACGATACTTATATTTGATTAATATATATATTTATTGGGGGTCCAGGCCCATTTATTTATACTATAAAAAAAAAAAAAAAAAAACAGTGACCCCCCCCAAAATGTAAGGCTAGGACCGCCCTTGTGAGGACCCCGGGGCCTCTTAAAGAGAAATTTTCATTAAATTTTGATTTTTTATGTAAGTTTTTCGGTTTTTACTTGTGCCCTGAGGGCCCCGGGGCCTCTTAAAGAGAAATTTTCATTAAATTTTGATTTTTTAACTAAATTTTTCGGTTTTTACTTGAGCCCTAAGGGCCCCGGGGCCTCTTAAAGAGAAATTTTCATTAAATTTTGATTTTTTATGTAAGTTTTTCGGTTTTTACTTGTGCCCTGAGGGCCCCGGGGCCTCTTAAAGAGAAATTTTCATTAAATTTTGATTTTTTAACTAAATTTTTCGGTTTTTACTTGAGCCCTAAGGGCCCCGGGGCCTCTTAAAGAGAAATTTTCATTAAATTTTGATTTTTTAACTAAATTTTTCGGTTTTTATTTGAGCCCTAAGGGCCCCGGGGCCTCTTAAAGAGAAATTTTCATTAAATTTTGATTTTTTATGTAAGTTTTTCGGTTTTTACTTGTGCCCTGAGGGCCCCGGGGCCTCTTAAAGAGAAATTTTCATTAAATTTTGATTTTTTAACTAAATTTTTCGGTTTTTACTTGAGCCCTAAGGGCCCCGGGGCCTCTTAAAGAGAAATTTTCATTAAATTTTGATTTTTTAACTAAATTTTTCGGTTTTTATTTGAGCCCTGAGGGCCCCGGGGCCTCTTAAAGAGAAATTTTCATTACATTTTGATTTTTTAACTAAATTTTTCGGTTTTTACTTGAGCCCTGAGGGCCCCGGGGCCTCTTAAAGAGAAATTTTCATTAAATTTTGATTTTTTAACTAAATTTTTCGGTTTTTACTTGAGCCCTAAGGGCCCCGGGGCCTCTTAAAGAGAAATTTTCATTAAATTTTGATTTTTTATGTAAGTTTTTCGGTTTTTACTTGTGCCCTGAGGGCCCCAGGGCCTCTTAAAGAGAAATTTTCATTAAATTTTGATTTTTTTTATGTAAGTTTTTCGGTTTTTATTTGAGCCCTGAGGGCCCAGGGCGGTCCCAGAGGGGGTCAAGGGGGTCGTGACCCCCCCCTAAAATCTTTTCTTTTTTTTAACACACACTTTTTCCCATTCACACAATCTTTTCGGCAACTTAGGCCATTTAAGACTTAAACGATACTTATATTTGATTAATATATATATTTATTGGGGTCCAGGCCCATTTATTTATACTATAAAAAAAAAAAAAAAAAACAGTGACCCCCCCAAAATGTAAGGCTAGGACCGCCCTTGTGAGGACCCCGGGGCCTCTTAAAGAGAAATTTTCATTAAATTTTGATTTTTATGTAAGTTTTTCGGTTTTTACTTGTGCCCTGAGGGGCCCCGGGGCCTCTTAAAGAGAAATTTTCATTAAATTTTGATTTTTTAACTAAATTTTTCGGTTTTTACTTGAGCCCTAAGGGCCCCGGGGCCTCTTAAAGAGAAATTTTCATTAAATTTTGATTTTTTATGTAAGTTTTTCGGTTTTTACTTGTGCCCTGAGGGCCCCGGGGCCTCTTAAAGAGAAATTTTCATTAAATTTTGATTTTTAACTAAATTTTTCGGTTTTTACTTGAGCCCTAAGGGCCCCGGGGCCTCTTAAAGAGAAATTTTCATTAAATTTTGATTTTTTAACTAAATTTTTCGGTTTTTATTTGAGCCCTAAGGGCCCCGGGGCCTCTTAAAGAGAAATTTTCATTAAATTTTGATTTTTTATGTAAGTTTTTCGGTTTTTACTTGAGCCCTGAGGGCCCCGGGGCCTCTTAAAGAGAAATTTTCATTAAATTTTGATTTTTTAACTAAATTTTTCGGTTTTTACTTGAGCCCTAAGGGCCCCGGGGCCTCTTAAAGAGAAATTTTCATTAAATTTTGATTTTTTAACTAAATTTTTCGGTTTTTATTTGAGCCCTGAGGGCCCCGGGGCCTCTTAAAGAGAAATTTTCATTACATTTTGATTTTTTTAACTAAATTTTTCGGTTTTTACTTGAGCCCTGAGGGCCCCGGGGCCTCTTAAAGAGAAATTTTCATTAAATTTTGATTTTTTAACTAAATTTTTCGGTTTTTACTTGAGCCCTAAGGGCCCCGGGGCCTCTTAAAGAGAAATTTTCATTAAATTTTGATTTTTATGTAAGTTTTTCGGTTTTTACTTGTGCCCTGAGGGCCCCGGGGCCTCTTAAAGAGAAATTTTCATTAAATTTTGATTTTTTAACTAAATTTTTCGGTTTTTACTTGAGCCCTAAGGGCCCCGGGGCCTCTTAAAGAGAAATTTTCATTAAATTTTGATTTTTTAACTAAATTTTTCGGTTTTTATTTGAGCCCTGAGGGCCCCGGGGCCTCTTAAAGAGAAATTTTCATTACATTTTTTTTTTTTATAAATATATGGGGGCCTATGCCGGCACGGGGCCTGGGGCGGACCGCCCCCCCCCCCCCCCCCCCCCCCCCTCGGTACGCCACTGGAAAAGAATAAAAAGAAATCTAGTGTGACTGGTCGGAGCACACAACTTTCTCTTAACCTTCCGCAAGAGAAAGTTGGGTTCTGTGCTTGTCACACCAGATATTTTGTGTCAAGATATATTTAGTTTCCGACAGTACGGTACATTCGAATTTCAAGATAAAATTAAGTAAAATTTATAAGTATAGGAAAATATTTATATTTTGTTATTCATGGTAACCATTTCTCCTATCTTTCCTATGGAGCACAAGAGTAAAGTGGTCTTCAGAAGATTTCAATCACAAAATGAGAAAATACATTTGAAAGAGCATCTAAAAAATAATTGATTTGTGAATTTAAAAAAAATCGTTGGAGGCAATTTTGAGAAAAATCGAAAAAAAAACTGAAAAAGTGTATCAGTAAAGTACTAGTACTCTTTAGTCGATTTTGATTAAAAAAGCTTATTTTCATGCCTCAGGTGGGTGCTTAACTTAAATATAAAATTTCAACCTCCTAGCTCAATTCCTTCATGCTTTAAATTGAACCCAGCAGACAGACAGACCATGTCGCGAAAACCACTTTTTTTGGATTTAGGGGACCCTAAAAACGTGTGACCATCAAAATCTCGACATCGAATTTTTGACATGAACCCAATACTTTCTCTCTATATATATTTTTTCAGTTTTTATTTTTTCTTACCTCTTATATATATGTTAATATGGATAGAGAGGAGAGAAAGTATTGGATTCATGTCAAAAAATTGATGTCGAGATTTTGATAGATATCAAGTTTTGAGGTCCTCTGACAGTGACGGCGCTAGCTTATTCTCAGTGGGGGGCAGGGGTGGGGCAAACTTATCAACAGGGGGGGGCAGTCAATAAATATATAGGCTACATCAACAGAGAAACAAAAAATTTGGTGTGACTTGTGGCACCAGATTTTTTGTGGGACCTTAGGAACCGACATAAGTTTCAGATTCGGGCCAGTTTCGGCCAAATTTTAGCCGAAACTTCGTCCCGCTCGAAATCTGAGTTTGAAAAGATGGGATTATGCTCGTATACTAAAAAAAAAAAAAAAAAAAAAAAAACGTCGAGTGAAATTCGCACTTGAAAAAAAAGATCAAATGATTTTCGCAAGAGGAAAAAATTGGAATTTTTACTAAAAATATAAAATAAAAAAAGATTTTTAAAAAAAAATGTTTTTTTTTAATCGAATTTAAAGAAGGATAAGAAGTAATTTAATTGTTCTTGTTAAAATTTTTTAACATTTATGACTTAAAAATTAAAAGCGTGGGGCGCTTCGAAGTGATTCCGAGGCTCGCGCCCCACGCTTTTATTTTATGTCATAAATATTAAAAAATTTTAACAAAGAACAATTAAATTATTTCTTTTCTTATTTCTCTCTTTTAGTTCAATTTAAATAAAAGCATTTTTTTTTAAAATCTTTTTTTTTTTATTTTATTTTTATTTTAAGCTTTTTAGTCCTTTAGTCTTATCAAAAAATCATCAATATGATAAAGTACCCATTAGTTTGGCCTGTATTGATTTGGTTCAATTGAAAAATTATTCATTATCATAAAAAAATGATCAAATATCAAAATTCAAAACTATAGTTAATAGGGCCTTATTTGCGTGAGGCTTCAAATAAAGTACCATTAGTTTGACTATTTTGATCAAAACCATTCATATAGTGGCGTCATCAAAAATGACTCTTTAAGTATTACATTTCACACCTCTAGCCCATCGGGAAGTCTTTTGGCACCATTAATTCGCGAAGGGTTTCAAATAAAGTACCACATTAGTTTGGTCCATTTTGGTAAAACCAAACTCACAATTTGCGTCATCAAAATGGTTCTTAAATATCAAATTTCACACCTCTAGCTCATCGGGAAGTGTCCCTAACAAAGCCATAGTTGGTGACCTTGAAAGAGTAAGTTAAATAAAAAGTATTTAA
>JAKCPI010002678.1:0-11639 GCA_023213315.1 Euborellia annulipes
TAAATAGTAGGTGAGGTTTGGAGGACAGCAGCCAGGAAGGTAGCCTCTATTCAATAAAACAGACTCCTTTAACAAAACGTTTCGGCTAATTTTAATTGCGCCATCTTCAGTTGTTGTAGAGTCTAATAGGAAATAGAGTTGTCACTTGTGTGTTGTGCATAAGCGAATAGTTCAATGATGCTTATGTGTTATAACAATGCAAATATAATGAATATGATGAAACTTGTGAGAAGGCAAATATCGAAATTTCGCTAAGATACCTAGAAAATCTAGAGATTCTGCCCAATCAGAAGTGATTTAGTGGTGCAAAACACGGCTAAAAGTTGAAAAAATTCAATTTTTCCAGTTTTTCTTAACTTTAGACAACCCTAAAATTTTTTTAACATCTCTGAATGCAAAAAACATATATGTACGATATTCTGTAACTCTTTAGCTTTCCAGAAATCATTCATTTGTGCAAATCGGTTAATTATTAAAGAAATTATAAACTTGTTATTTCAGCGCTATCACTACACCCAAGAATTCTTCTAAGCAAAACAACATCTTTATCATAAAATTTTCTTATCTTTGATTTGTAGATTAACTATTTTGTTTATAATTTCGTTAAAAAAAAAAATGTTTTTGTGTATGGAGGAGAGGGATATTTAAAGATGACCACCCCCCCCAAAAAAAAAATTCAATATAAGGCCCCCTCTTCTAGTTCCGCCCCAGGCCCCCAACTGCCTCGGTACGCCTCTGATATCTCTAAAACTAGAGCTATTCGAGCAAAACTGACGGCATTTTTGGAAAAAAGACGTCGCATATACTCAGAGATCAGCTCAAAATACCCCCGGCACCAAAATCACTGTTAGCCTGTATAATGTTTCCCAATTATGACAAAAAACTAACGCAAGGGTTGTTTTAATTAATTTTTCTCTATAATCTGAGATGGTGTGGTTAAAAAGTGTATCGATTTGACGTGGAATGACTCGCCCACCGAGGTTATCTGGTCTCATGCCCCCCCCCCAGCGAGGATGGCTGGTCCCATGCCCCCCCCCCCAGCCAGATTCTCTAGTTACGCCCATGTCCATAGCTGATGCGGGGTCTGACTATTGATTTGTAGAGAAGTATTTTATGATCTATTGGAAGACAACTGTTTCTGTTTAATAGAGGCCAGAGTACTTTTTTTGCTGTTCTTCCATTTGTTGCGGCTGTTTTGCAATGGGCATACCAATTATGTCTTCTATCAAATCTTAGCCCTAGATACCGGACTGTTGGACTCCATTTGAGGTGGCATTCTCCGATTTTGACCGTGGTATGCAGATATTTCCTTTTTTACAACGCTTTTATTAACTTGCTTTCCTGTTTTTCCGACAAATTTGCAAATCGAAATTTCGACGACTTCTACTTAACCTAGAGCTTTAAAATTTTATACACGTATGTAACTCCCGTGACAATGCAATATTTGATGTGTCTCATCTTTGTAAGTCAATTAATTTCCAATTGGCGGCCGATCAAAAAAAAGTGGGGGTAAAACATTATAATCAAAATTTCTCCTATTTATAATTAAGTTAGAGTTTCGAGCATTGACAGAGGTGTTCAATAGACTTTACTCTACAAAATGTGCTATTCAAAATAATTAAAAATTAATTAAATTGAGATTAGCGGCCAATTAATCAATTTCCATTGTTCGGTCCGACAAAGTTAGCGATTGAAATTACGACTAGTTCTACTTAACCTAGAGCTTTGAAATTTTATACACGTATGTAACTCCCGTGACAATGCAATATTTGATATGTCTCATCTTTGTAGGTGAAGTAATTACAAAATGGCGGCCGATCAAAAAAAGTGGGGGTAAAACATTATAATCAAAATTTCTCCTATTTATAATTAAGTTAGAGTTTTGAGCATTGGCAGAGGTGTTAAATAGACTTTACTCTAAAAAATGTGCTATTCAAAATTATTAAAAATTCAAAAAATTCAAAATGGCGGCCAATTAATCACATTTCCATTGTTTGGTCCGACAAAGTTAGCGATTGAAATTACGACCAGTTCTAGTTAATCTAGAGCTTTGAAATTTATACACATATGTAACTCCCGATTTGATGCGTCTCATCTTTGTAGGTCAATTAATTTCGGCCTATCACAAAAAAGAGGGGGTGAAATTTATAATCAAAAATTTCTCTTCTTTTAAAAATACAAATTGTCATATTGTATCGTGTATATGTATATAACCCATACGTATTAATATTTTATTACAAAAACTAAAAAGAGTTAAATAAAATAATATAAAAAAAAAATTTAAAAACAACGCTTTTATAAATGTACTAAAAAGAGAAAAATAATTATGTATAATTTCTTTAAAATTATATTAAAAATTAATATATGTTACTAAAACTAAAAGCGTTGGGCGCGCAAATTAACAATCTCTTGCAATTTGCATTGCAGAGGATCAACTAACCTTAACTCACCGATACATGAATCAAAAAAAAAAATAAAATAAAATAATCTAACTAAAACATTTGAGTCACTTCAAACTGTTTTGCCTAACTACCCGCCAAGTCTATGGTATGAAAATGTATTCATAAAACATATAATAGGCCTATTTATACAATTAAAATTTGCAAATCCCGCGCCCAACGCTTTTAGTTTTAGTAACATATATAAATTTTTAATATAATTTTAAAGAAATAATACATAATTATTTTTCTCTTTTTAGTACATTTATAAAATCGTTGTTTTTAAATTTTTTTTTTTATATTATTTTATTTAGTGAACAAGATGGCTTCTGACTTGGTGGGGTTTATTGTCTGTTTCCAATAAGTGAGGTTCTTGATGATGGCTTTGGCATAGTTTTCAATTCGGTTGACCAGGCATTTAAAATTTTTATTGCTATAATAGATGGCTATATCGTCTGCATAAGTTGCGATTTGTACATATGGATCAGTGGGGATGTCGGATGTATAAAGTATGTATAATGTTGGGGAGAGAAGTGATCCTTGAGGCACACCTGAGTAAATGGTCTTGTCTGTGACTTGTGGTTTTTTATTTTTACATAAAATTGCCTGTCTTGGAGCCAACTCATTAGGGTTTCAATTAGTGATCTTGAGATGCCGGATTTTAAAAGTTTAAAGATCAGCCCTTGATGCCAAACTTGGTCAAAAGCCTGTTTGACATCTAGGAGAATCATCCCTGTTGCCTTTTGATATTTTAGCTTTTGCTCTATATATCTATTGACTCTGGTAATTTGGTCTATTGTGGAGTGATATTTCCTAAATCCAAATTGAAAGTTTTTTTTTTTTTTTTTTTTTTAAAAAAACATTCACACTTTTTTTCTCATTCACACTCACACTCACACACACATTCATACAGTCTTTTCGGCAACTTAGGCCATATAAGACTTTGACGATAACCGTTGTAGAGAATATATCTATTGTAGGGTCAGGCATTTCTATTTAAGTCATCTGGTATCCAAATGGCTTAAAAATTGAAAGTTGGGAATGATGTCTAGTCTGTCTATTTCTTTGTGGAGCCAGTCTAATAAACACCGTTCAGCTATTTTGCCAAGTATTGATAGTAAGCAAATTGGGCGGTAGTTTTTAGGGTCATGTGGACTTTTCCCAGCTTTGGGTACTGGGATGATTTCTCCTATCTTCCATATTTTGGGGAAATAGTTTTGATTTATTATGGCCTGATTAATGCTAGTGAGGCAAATGATGGCTTTTCCGGGAAGGGCTTTAATGAAGGGGGTAAAATTCCGTCTGGACCAGGGGCTTTTTTATTTTTGAGATTTTTTATTGCTTCTTTAATGTGCTTGGGACAAAAATAAGGAAAGAGAAAGAAAAAGAGTGAACAATTAAATGATAATATATTAATTTAATTTGAGCTATTCATTAAAGCATTTGGATGCATGGAGGTTCTTAGTTCGTGTCTTCTTATTATTTTATCTATGAAGTCGCTGAGGTCCTCTACTTCCAGCGCTTCAAGGATTATTTCATTTGATGTTCGTGGTGGTGGGTCACCGATTAAACGCAGAGTGGTTGACTGGACTCTTTTTAGGAGCCGGATGTTGGATGGAGCTGTTGAGTTGTACCAGATTGGTGCGCCGTATGTTAGTCTGGGCCGGATTATAGTTTTAAAAAGTAAAATTTTGTTGTCAATATCCAGGGAACTTTTCCTGTTCAGGAGTGGCCAAAGAGTCTTCTTGGCTATTTTGCCATTTGTGGCTGCTGCTTTGCAGTGCGCATTGAAGTTCATCCGCCTGTCGAATCTGATGCCTAGGTATTTCACTGTTGGGGTCCATTTTAAGTGTGTGCTGCCTATTTCTATTTCAGTGTGGAGATATTTGCGTTTTTTGGTGAAGAGAATGGCTTCAGATTTTGTAGGATTTATTGTTTGTTTCCAGTAGGCCAGATTTTTTATTATTGTTCTTGCATAGTTTGTTAATCTTGAGACCAAACATTTGAAGTTTTTGTTACTGTAATAGATGGCTATGTCATCGGCATATGTGGCTATTTCAACGAAGGAATTTACACTTAAGTGGCCGAGGGCCTGGCATCTAAAACACTGTAGAGCCCTTTTTTCATTCTTATATTTTTCCCAATACACTTTTGTATATAGTAGATTTTTAATTTCTAAAATCGGTTTTAATTCAGTTTTGGGAGCAAATTTTATAATATAAATGGGAATTTTTATGGGCGTTCCCTTCTTATTTAGTTGAATGACCTCCAGTGGGTCAAATCCTAAATTAATTAATTCCTCCTCCACTTCTTCTGCGGAAACAGAACTGTGCAGACCTTTCAATACTAATTTTTTAGGTATTTCATCCCTAAGCCCGTAGGTGAAGTATTGAATTTTATTTCTTCGTAAAAAATTTAATACTATTTTATGGTCAGGTATATTTTTGGCTCTAATATTAATTTTTTCTGAATTATTTTTCAGTGCACATTTAAATTCAATTGGCTCTTTTGTTAAATTTTGAATTTTCTTAAAAAATGAGCTGGCTTTTTCCTTAATATCTTTCATTACTATGGGTGGGGGCTTATATTTTTCATCAGGCTGGTTTAAGGTAGATTTATTTAAGTTGCTTAGTTTAGAGCTCTCAAATACTTGGGACGATTCCATTGAGGATCCCCCACTAGCGAATGAAACAAATGAAATATTTTCTTCATCTAGCGAATTTTTGCTTTTTCGTCGGCGCTTACCTTTCAGTCTTACTGGTGAGCTGGACGCAAGAGGGGCCTCTTTGCTTGTTCCAGGTTTATCTAATTTGGTTTGGCTTGCGATTGGCAACGAGTTTTGCCTCTTAGAGGTTGGAAGTTTTGAGGGCAGGGTTTTGGTCCGTGGACCCCCTCCCTTCATCTAATTGTTCAATTAGATCAGAAGCGTTTTTATAACAAATAAAATTACTAAAAAAATTAATATATAGTTGAATTAAATGAAATTATTTCATTAAATGAAGAGCGATAAAATTTTTCGTGTTTATAAACAAAGCACGGCAGAGTGAATCCCACAAAAATAAGAAAGTTGAAATTTAATATATATAACGAATTATAAAAAAATAATTGTGAGATTTAATAATTCAATTTTTAAATTGATAAAATATAATTTTTAAAATAATTTAAAATGATCCCGAGCCAGCCAGTTTCCCATAATTACGAAAAGGCGAGGGTCCGCCGAACCGAAGGTGGGCCCGAGCCAGTAGGTGGGGGGGTCCAGGGAGGCGAAGCCCCCTGGCTAGACGCGCCGCCCGCCGAAGGCGGGTTACCAAATAAATATCATACACAGCTTTTAATATGCCTGTATTGATTTACCATTATCATTCATCACTTTCCAATTATTAAGTTAAGATTAAAAGCGCGATTTTAATACCCTTAATTGAACGAGAATGGTGAGATGGGCATTGGGAAAAACAAGAAGGGATAGAGTGAGAAATGAGAAGATCCGAGGAATGGCAGGGGTGGTGGAGGTATCCAAAAAGATCCAGGAAAGTAGGCTGAGATGGTTTGGTCATGTGATGAGGGAAAAAGAAGAGAATGTTAAATTTGAATGTGGAAGGAAAGAGACCAAGGGGTAGGCCCAAAAGAAGATGGATGGACTGTGTGACTGAGGGCTGCAGGCAGAAGGGATTGGAGTTTGAGGATGCGCAGGATAGGACATTGTGGAGAGGGAAAATAAAAATGAGCGACCCCTAGAAAAAAAAAAAAAAAATAGGGATAAGCCACAGCGAAAGAAGAAGAAGAAGAATACCCTTAATTGAACAATTTTCTGAAAACTTTCAGTTAAACGCCTACAATCCGAAAAAAGTTTCACTTGCATCGTGGTTTCATAAAACCATACAATGATTTTTTTTTTCGATTTTTTCAAAATTCGCTCGAACGATTTTGATTAAAATTCAAAAATCAATTATTTTTTAGATGCTCTTTAAAATGTACAATATATTCTCAATTTGCCATTGAAATATTCTGAAGTCCACTTTACTCTTATTATTATTTATTTATATATAACAAGGCTTTTCAGCAACTCAGGGCCTTTTGCCTTTATACAAGTAGAAAAAAAAGAAAAAAAAAAATACAAATACATTACAATAAAATTAAATACCACAAAACAACTCAAATTTTCTCATAGATATTAATGTCTTTTAAAAATTTAAAGAGTTCAATTGGGTCGTTTTTAGATTTTAAAGTCTCTTTAAGATTTATCTGCAGATTGAACTTCCTCCTTTGCGCATCATATTTTGTACAATCTTCTAGAATGTGCTTTACTGTTGAAAAGGTTCCAGACACGTCGCAGACCGGTGGTTCGGCTTTCTCAAACAAAAACGAATGCGTAATCCGAGTGTGACCGATTCGCAATCTTGTGAAGACTACTTGTTCACGTCGATTCAGCTGATAGTAGTAAACCTTTCTTCTTTCTAATGTTGGCATGATCCTCTTCAGGTGCCCTGTCACAGCATTCTCCCACCTCTCTTCCCATTTCTTTTTGATTCCTTCCTTGACCACAGACTTCAGATCTTGATAGCTTGCAGTATACTTATCTATAGTTGGTTTTCGAGCCCCTATCTTCGCTGCTTGATCAGCCGTACAATTGCCTGCAATGCCTACATGACCTGGTGCCCATAAGAAGATAATATCTCCCCCTTGAGACATGGACCTATGTACTCTTGTACTTCATAGAAAAGATTGGAGAAATGGTTGCTATGCATAGGCGCCGGAACTGGGGGGGGGGCAAGGGTACATTGCCCCCCCCCCCTGGCATCCTACAGGGAGGGGCAGAGGGGGGCAAAAATTTTTTTATTTCATTTATTTTTAAAAATGATATATTTTTACTTTTGAAAAATAATATCTTCTAAATTAAAAAAAAAATTAAGAGTAAAAAATTCATTTTTTTCCAAATTTTTGATAAAACCACTAGCAAATTTTTTAAAATTTTAATTTTATTAAAATTGTGATTTTATTTAAAATTTTTAAAGTTTTATAATAGATTTGTTTTTGTTTTATACTATTTACACATATTAAATTATTTTAATTTTCTAAAAAAAAATTTTTTGCCCCCCCCCCTGATTCAAATTCGTTCCGGCGCCCCTGTTGCTATGGTAACAAAATATTTATAAATATTTTCCCATACTTATAAATTTTGCATTTTGAAAATCGAATGTAACGTACTGTCGGAAACTAAATACATGTCTACACAAAAAATCTGGTGTGAAAGCACAGTACACAACTTTCGATTACCGAAGGTAAGAAAAAGTAATATCTAATTATATAAATCTCCGTTTCGCGGCTTACCTACGCGATGTATATAATATCTTAAATATTATATATAATTTCTTATTTAGAAAAAGTACTGTGCGACCAGTTATACCAGATTTTTTTTTCTCTCACTTCATTTATTTCTATCATACGGATATTTCTCTATAAACTGTCATGCTGATGCCTATGTTTAAGTCTATATTTTTTTAGGTCCTGTCTTCCCGTGTGTATTTTGTAAAACAAATTTCATAAATTTATTTTTTTTATGGAAACATTGCAAAAAATGTATAGGAAAGAGAGTTCATTCATTAAATGCTGTGAAAATTAATGAATACATAAATATCAAAGGTAATATCATCATATATCTTAATAAAGCTATAAAATATTAAATATTACTTATTTTCTAGAAAAAAAATTAAACAGAAAGAACCGAATTAAACGTTCTAAAAAATCATCTCAACCTCCTCATAAATGTCCGACGTGCCAAAAGACATTTTCTTCTCCTGGTCACCTTCAAAAACATCTCCAAAATAAAATTTGTCAGAAAATTTTTATATGCGAGGAATGCAATAAACATTTTTCTCGAGCAAGTACCCTTCAGCAACATATGCGTCTCCATTCAGGTGTGAAACCTTATAAATGTAAAATTTGCGAAAAACAATTCACACGAGGGCATCATCTTCAATTTCATCTCCTCGTGCACACAGGCGAGAAACCATATACATGTGAGACATGCGGTAAAGGTTTTTCGAAACTTAGTCACCTTCAAACTCATCAAAGAGTTCATACAGGCGAAAAGCCCTTTAAATGTGACATTTGTGAAAAAGGATTTTCTCAATCGAGTAGTCTTAGAATACATTACCGAATTCATACTGGTGATAAACCTTTTAGATGTGAAATATGTGATATTTCATTTGCTCAAATTGGACATTTTTACGTTCATCAACGAATACACACTGGTGAAAAACCATACAAATGTGACATATGCAATAAACAATTTGCTCGTTCTTCACACCTTCAAGGACATCTCCGTGTCCATACAGGAGAAAAACCTTATAAATGTAAAGTCTGTAATAAAACCTTTTCTGATAAAGGTGCGTGTCAAAAGCATCAGCGTATTCATACTGGTGAAAAACCCTATCAATGTGATGTATGCACAAAATCATTTTCTCAACTTGGTAATCTTCAAGTGCATCGCAGAATACACACAGGCGAAAGGCCTTATAAATGTGAAACATGTGATAAACAATTTATTGATTCTAATAAACTTAAAATGCATCAAAGAATCCACACTGGTTTAAAGCCCTATAAATGTGTAACTTGTGAAAAACAATTTGCTCGGTCTTCTCATCTTCAAAGCCATATTAGAACACACACTGGCGTAAAACCATATAATTGCAATTCTTGTGATAAAAGCTTTTCGGTCAAACAAACTCTCATAAAACATCTACAGATCCACCACAATGACTGAAATTTTATATCAAAGGTATCGGGTTTTCGATAGTATTTATTTGTATTTTAGATTTCATCAAAACTGTTTCTGCAGGCCAACCTATAGCTTTGTCAAAAAATTTGAAAAATTAAAGAAAAGAACAGAGGCGTACCGAGGCAGTTGGGGGCCTGGGGCGGCACTAGAAGAGGGGGCCTTATATTGAATTTTTTTTTTTTGGGGGGTACTCATCTTTAAATATCCCTCTTCTCCATACATAAAAATATTTTTAAAATACCGTATATCCCTGAACCTCAAGGGTCCCGGGACCTCCCGAAGAGAAATTTTCATTAAATTTTGATTTTTTTATCTAAGTTTTTCGTTTTTTATTTGAGCCCTGAGGGCCCCGGGGCCTCTTAAAGAGAAATTTTCATTAAATTTTGATTTTTTTAACTAAATTTTTCGGTTTTTATTTGAGCCCTGAGGGCCCCGGGGCCTCTTAAAGAGAAATTTTCATTAAATTTTGATTTTTTATACTAAATTTTTCGGTTTTTACTTGTGCCCTGAGGGGCCCCGGGGCCTCTTAAAGAGAAATTTTCATTAAATTTTGATTTTTTAACTAAATTTTTCGGTTTTTATTTGAGCCCTGAGGGCCCCGGGGCCTCTTAAAGAGAAATTTTCATTAAATTTTGATTTTTTAACTAAATTTTTCGGTTTTTATTTGAGCCCTGAGGACCCCGGGGCCTCTTAAAGAGAAATTTTCATTAAATTTTGATTTTTTAACTAAATTTTTCGGTTTTTATTTGAGCCCTGAGGGCCCCGGGGCCTCTTAAAGAGAAATTTTCATTACATTTTTGTTTTTTATAAATATATGGGGGCCTATGCCGGCACGGGGCCCGGGGCGGACCGCCCCCCCCCCCCCCCCCCTCGGTACGCCACTGGAAAAGAATAAAAAGAAATCTAGTGTGACTGGTCGTAGCACACAACTTTCTCTTAACCTTCCGCAAGAGAAAGTTGGGTTCTGTGCTTGTCACACCAGATATTTTGTGTCGAGATATATTTAGTTTCCGACAGTATGGTACATTCGAATTTCAAGATAAAATTAAGTAAAATTTATAAGTATGGGAAAATATTTATATTTTGTTATCATGGTAACCATTTCTCCTATCTTTCCTATGGAGCACAAGAGTAAAGTGGTCTTCAGAAGATTTCAATCACAAAATGAGAAAATACATTTGAAAGAGCTCTTAAAAAATAATTGATTTGTGAATTTAAAAAAAATCGTTGGAGCCAATTTTGAGAAAAATCGAAAAAAAAACTGAAAAAGTGTATCAGTAAAGTACTAGTACTCTTTAGTCGATTTTGATTAAAAGCTTATTTTCATGCCTCAGGTGGGTGCTTAACTTAAATATAAAATTTCAACCTCCTAGCTCAATTCCTTCATGCTTTAAATTGAACCCAGACAGACAGACAGACCATGTCGCGAAAACCACTTTTTTGGTTTCAGGGGACCCTAAACGTGTGACCATCAAAATCTCGACATCGAATTTTTGACATGAATCCAATACTTTCTCTCTCTATATATTTTTTCAGTTTTTACTTTTCTTACCTCTATATATATGTTAATATATATATAGAGAGAAAGTATTGGATTCATGTCAAAAATTCGATGTCGAGATTTTGATAGATATACAAGTTTTGAGGTCCTCTGACAGTGACGGCGCTAGCTTATTCTCAGTGGGGGGGCAGGGGTGGGGCAAACTTATCAACAGGGGGGCAGTCAATAAATATATAGGCTATATCAACAGAGAAACAAAAAATTTGGTGTGACTTGTGGCACCAGATTTTTTGTGTGACCTTAGGAACCGACATAAGTTTTCGGATTCGGCCAGTTTCGGCCAAATTTTAGCCGAAACTTCGTCCTGCCCGAAATCTGAGTTTGAAAAGATGGGATTATGCTCGTATTGTAAGGGGTATTTTGATGTTTCGGGATATAATTAAAGATGATTTCAGTTTTATGTATGTATATATTTATTTATTTTATCAAAATATCAGCAATATTTAGTAATGTAAATTATTATTAATTTTTTTTTTATGGTTCCAAAAATAATTAGCGGGGATTATAAAAAATGAAAGGTCAAGATAGTAATGAAATATTTCTTTCCCGTCTTCTTAATTTAATATTAGTTCCCCACCAAGCTCGAGGACTTCCAAGGAAAAAGTTGATTTAAAAACGTTCCCAAATTAAAACATAGTATTTTCTTTTAATTATTATTATAAATTTTTTTTTTTTTTAAATTTTATCAAGATAATAAAATATTAAAATATCTCCTCTCCCTCTTGTCCCTTGATGACTACATAGGCCTACTTATATATAAGGTTTCAGTATACTAAAAAAAAAAAAAACGTCGAGTGAAATTCGCACTTGAAAAAAAAGATCAAATGATTTTCGCAAGAGGAAAAATTGGAAATTTTACTAA
>JAKCPI010002679.1:0-17091 GCA_023213315.1 Euborellia annulipes
ATAAGGAGAATAAAACCAGCTTTAGTTTTCTCTCTCAAACTTCAATTTTATTTCCAAATATTTTGGCTCCTATACAGAGGCCATCTTCAGTGCATGTATGAAATTTTTTGAGAGAGATTGTCAATTTTAGTAAAAATATTCTCTCTCAAAAAATTCATACATGTACTGAAGATGGCCCCTGTATAGGAGCCAAAAATATTTGGAAATAAATTGAAGTTGTGAGAGAGAAAAACTAAAGCTTGTTTTATTCCTCCATATCGGTATTAAAGAATTAATACACTTAGTCCCTTGAATTTTTGAGAGAACAATGACAAAGAAAAGGTTTAATCAACTTCTGCGATGTGTTATTTTAACTAAGCTTTTTGTTTAATTTAGGAAAAATAAGAATATTAATAATTATTTTAATTTTAACATTAAAGTTTAAATTATTTTATTTGAATGAAAATTAATTGAAATTATATAAAAAAATAAATTTAAAATAAAATACCTGAACTTTTAATATGATATACGTTGTTTGATGTTTCTGGTTAGAGAATAGTGGTCGCAAGTTAACTGGTTGATCGTAGGCCTCGTTCTGCTGCGGTATTCCTCTTCTACTGTATGTTTTCAGTGGGTTATGCAGGGTCTGGCATATATGTATATTGAAGGGAATGCCAGACTTGGTAAAGATGTTCGGCCTCTAACTTGCACACTTTTTGATCTAATTACCAAACCCGAGATGGCAAATCTCCAACACACTAGAGTGTGAGGGCCTGAGGTTTGAACACTGCACTTTTAAAAGGCCATTGAGAGACACTTAACAAAAAGAGCACTGAAACAAAAAGAAAAATACAAATAGATATAAATAATTTGACAGAAAAAAAATAGAATCAATTGAAAATGAAAATATTTACCTTAAAAACACTGCACTTTATTAAATTCTTGACACATCAAGAATGTGGTGTGCTTTCTGAAAGTTAGAAAAAATTTCTAATGTCTAGAATACAGCCAATGATTTTTTAGTATGTTAGTAAATTTTTTAAGGTTTCTTTATCTATTCTCTTTATTAGCCTAAATAAGAGGGCGGAAAGCCAATTTGGACCAAATATCTCTAAAAATAACGGAAATATAGAAGAAATATGAAGATGATTTTAATCTATAAAAAAAGGTATTTTAACTTACTTAAAAAGGCTGCACATGCCAAAATATTTGATTTATTTCCACTAAAATTACACTGTACTAGATTTTTAAGGTTGAAAATATAATCGAGAAAGAAAAATACCAAATTGTAAGGTATAATACCTTTCTTATAGGTTATGTCATCTCATATTTCTTCTATATTTTTGTTATTTTTAGAGATATTTGGTCCAAATTGGCTTTGTGAGCTCTTATTTAGGCTAATAAAAGAGTTTGGATAAAGAAATAAATCCTAAAAGTTTACTAACAGTAAAAATCGTTGGCCATATTCTGGAGGCTCGGCGCCAAAAAATTTTATCAAGCTTCTCTTCTGTTCAAAGAGTATATATAGTCACTGACATGGGTCACTTGAGTATATTTTTTTTTTCTCATATTCACAACAGTCTTTTCGGCAACTCAGGCATGGGCGTACCCAGGATCAAATCTAGGGGGGGGGGCATGGTCAGATCATGGTCGTCCAGATTGTGACATGGCTATTTTTTATATTCGCGATCCTTGGCAGAGTTGGCAAGTTTTATCCCGGCGTGTATAATACACGGTTTTATACATGTATAAAACTATCACGGATAAAACTAGGCCTATGTATAAAATGTAAAAAACCAACCCCCCCGGAAAAAACAGCTTAAAAGCTTTTATGTCATATTTTTTAATGTTTTAGAGCATTGACAATGTTGTTTGCTTTTTATTTAGTGAATAATATAATCAAAATGTTAATAAAATAATTGAAAAATGAAATTCAAAAATTAAATATGGAAACCTAACCTACAGCTGTCAATTCATTTGTAAGTATATTTATTATTTTCTTTAATTAATTAATATCAAATAATTAAATTTAGTTTGCTTTTATTTTTTTAGGTTTCTGACAAGGAACTAAACGTATGGAAAACTAATTTTAGAATATATATGGCCCGAAAAGTGGAATCTGATAGGTGGTGCAAATCTATTACCTCTAGATTTTAAAATATTTAAAAGTCATATTTGTTTTGGTTTCTATAATAGATAAAGAAGAAATAACTGTACTACTGTTTTTAATTTTATCTTAATTTGTTCTTTCAAAAGGTATTTTTCTATGGTTAATAAAAAAAAAAAAAAAAAAAAAAAAAAAAAATTGAATTAAAACATTTGGAAAGCATCTCATCTTTATGGAATGGATGAGAGCAAGTACAGGTGCAGCAAATAAAAGATGTTAAATAAATAAATAAAGAGAGCTTTTGGATGCCGAAAAGGAGACGTTCCGGACAAAATTTTATTCGTCCATCCTCAGCCTCTCTTTATTTGCTGCATCTGTACTTTTTTTTTTTTTTTTTTTTTTTTTTGGAATGGGTGCATAAGGTCCGAAGACCTATAATGACCAATAGTCACATGCAGCCAGGAAGAAAATAAAAACAAAAGGAGAAGCATAAAGGGGAAACTCAACTGCGGGAACTGAGAAGATGCCTGTTGAGGTTAGACTTGAAAGTCTGAAGATTGTAGGTTTTGGGGAAGATAGACGCAGGGAGCTTGTTCCAATCACGGGAGGTCATGGGGACAAAGGAAGAATGAAATTGGTTTGTTCTGTTAGTCGTGATCTGAACAGCATAGGGATGCTGGGAAGATGCCTCTCTTGTGTTCCGTGAATATGTTGCATTGGGTGGGATAATTGATTTTAATTCGGCAGAGCATTGACCATGGTAATACCTGTAGAAGAGAGATAGTGCAGATACTCTTCTTCTATGATCTAGTGACTGTAAGGATGCAGTAAGAGTAGAATCACCTATCAGTCTAATTGCACGCCTCTGTATGGCTTCCAAGGAGGAGAGAGCGTCTTTCGACGCCCCTCGCCAAAGGTGGGAACAATATTCAAGACACGGCCGAATTTGGGCTTTATAGAGGATTAGGAGTTGTTGGGAGGAAAAGTAACGCTTCGTTTTGATTAGGAAACCCAATTTCCTTGCGGTAGATTTAACCACAGAAGAGATGTGGTTGCTCCAGGAGAGATCAGATGTAACTGTCACTCCCAGAACAGAAAATGAATCTTTGAACTCGAGACTATTATTGCTGTAAATAAGGGGAGGGCAAATCCTATTTTTTTGTCTAGAAATTAAACAACATTGGGTTTTTGGGAATTGAATTTTACTTGATTGAGGTTTCCCCATTCCTCCAAGAGACCAAGATCATCATTTATCGACGACACAGCCCCCAGACGACCAGTGGATGAGGTTTCACCAGTCCTGACTGAGTGCAGGGTACTGTCATCAGCAAAGCAATGAATTGGGTTGGAGGTTACTCCCATGAGATCGTTAATGTACATAAGGAATAGGGTGGGAGAGAGGACAGAACCCTGGGGAACACCTGCGTTGATTGAATGCGGAATAGAAGACACACCGTCGACTACAACCGAGATCTTTCGCTCCGTTAGAAAGCTCTTGATCCACTGGCACAGCTCAGAGGATAGGCCAAAAGATGGAAGTTTAGCATAAAGATTTTATGCCATACCTGATCGAAAGCCTTCGAAATGTCAAGAGCAACTGCAATAGTTTCCCCTTTCATTTCCATGGCTTTGTTCCAGAGGTGTGTGACAAAGCTCAAAATATCCCCAGTCGAACGAGCATGCCTGAAACCATATTGCCTATCATTCATCATTCCGCAATGTTCCAGATGATTTAAAATTTGAATGTTGAGGGCTTTTCCATAATTTTGGATAGTATGGAGGTTATTGCGATTGGGCGATAGTTGCTGGGAAGAGAGGAGTCACCTTTTTTGGGAATGGGTTGAATATTCGCCAATTTCCAAGAGTCGGGAAAATTTCCCGAGGAAAATGAGAGGTTGAACAACCTGGATAATATTGGGACCAATTCAGGGGAACATTTTTTAATGACGATGGGGGGAATACCGTCAGGGCCTGGGGATTTGTCGATTACTAGCTCCTTAATAACCTTTTTAATTAGTTTATCCCTAAAATGAATTTTATTCATTGAAATTTTATTGGAATGCTGGGTCGGAGGATCGCGACTATTGGCTTTATCGTCAATAGTAGAATTGGACGCGAAGAGAGAAGCAAAGATTTGGGCTTTTTCAAATGGGGTAGTGGCAATTTTACCATCAGGCACTTGCTCTCTTCCATTCTAAAAAAATTATCCAAAAAAGAATTATTAAATGTCAAGATAATAAGTATGAATATACTGAATCTTGTTTATGTTTAGTTCATGCCAAATGTATTATAAGAAGGTATTGCATACACAAACTTTAAACAATACCTGTATTACAGTACACTGGTTGTGAAGTGTTTAATAATTGTAACATAATAAATAAATGCATTGTATATATACATAAAAATATTTTGTTATTTTTAGGGTGAACGCACACCGATCGAGCAAAAACGTTTTTGCCTGAAACTGTTTTTTAATGCATTTCTATGGGTCAACGCACACCGAAGAGACAAAACACAATTGGTCACGATTTGACATCATCGAACAAAATGTATTGCCCGAAAACTTTTTTGCTCGATCGATGTTTGTTGACATCGAGCAAAACGTTTTGGCCGAAAACGTTTTTACTCGATTAATGTGCATACAGCCTTACTCATTTATTCCTAAGATAATAACAATTTCCTGCTTTTTAATCTTTTAATCCCAATCATTATATATTTATATTTTTTTTTTCTTTCTTTTTTTATTTTATATTTTTTTAGAAAAAACTTTATAAAAATTATTTAAAAAGGTAAATTTTAGAATTTTGGTGTTTAGGCTTTCGCAGTTTCATTAGTCCGGCCACTCATTCTGTGGCTTTCAGGTACAATTCAGCTAAGATTATAAAGGTTGTTACATCTGTGACAATCTCATTTGAATTGAATTTAGAATTTAGACTTTTATATTTGTTATTATTAACAATAAACGCTTCGGCCATTCATTCTGTGGTCAAAAAGTTAAAATGTTTGCAAACAAACCACAGGTAAACCCAAATCAATTTAGTTCTGTCAATCATCAGTGGTCTTCCTCCTGGCATTTTTGAAAATTTGTTTTTATATATTATAAATAATAAAAAATATAACTCATTCTAGTCATAAATGATTTTGTTTTGAATTTCCTTTCTCGTCGGGTTTGCGCATGCGCATTCAAGTTTTATACATATTATACGTTTTATACAAGTTTTATACATATTATACGTTTTATACAAGTTTTATCCTCGATTTGTGTATAAAACTGCAAAATCGTGTATAAAACCCAACTCTGATAATAATATAATAATTTTTAAATGGGTCGTTTTGATAACTTACCTACCCCAACATTAAAATAGCCTCCCTATAGGTCATTTTGATAACTTACCTACCCCAACATGAAATTCCAAGTTGAAGGACAAACTTCATTTCACTGCATTTAGATAGGGATTTATATGAAAATGTTTGTTTTTGAGTTATTTAGGCTCTCCAAATACTCAAAGATGCCAAAATTTTGTTATATTATCAATTGTGCTCGTAAAGGATATCAAGAGAAGTACAGATTCTTTACAGAATTAAATTTTAAACATAAAATAAGTTGAATCAACTGTCAGTGTCAGAGGTTATGCTCAATAAAAAACAAGAAATTTGACTAAAAGGAAGTTCAAATACACTTTAAACACTTTATCTCAGGTAAATAACAAATAAAAATATCTATTTTGTTTCATATAATGATTCAAAACATTATTTAGGATAATCAACAAAGGTGAAACATCTCACAAGTGACAAGTGGGCCTCTCCTGGCTTGAATAGTGCTTGAATATGTGTTATAATTAAAATAAACGGATATAATCTAAGTAATAAACATATTTAAATAAAAAAGACAGCGATATGAACAACAAAGGAAGGGTTTAAAGGTATGTTTACTTTTCTTATTCCAAATATGATTCAACCACCCATTCTACATTTACCTATATATATTTCCATTCATACATTGCAATTATTCATTATTTTCGAAATAATTTATATTTCTACTGTAAAATTTTAATTACTTAATTACTTGTTTTTTTTTTTTTTTTTTTTTTTTTTTTTTTTTTTTAGTTACTCAGATAGATTCTCATATATACCTGAAGAAAGGCAAAATAAACTCCTGGGATTAAAAAAACAAATAAAATAAATTAATATTTATATTAATCTTTCTATATTAAATTAATATAGGCCTATAAAAATAATAATTATATGTTTTAACACATTATTTCATAGATCTTTATAAGGTAAATGTACATATAATAAATAAATACAAACATTATATCAGGTATTTCCTGTTGTAATTTTATAAAAACCCATCCTTCCTTGTCTTTATTTATTTTTTAATAGCTATTAGCAGACAGATTTTCCAAAAGATATTAAATAAGGACAAAAATAGATAAATTAGAAATTTTTACCATAACCTAACAAAATTGTTCTACCGTTAAATCACATGAAATTAAACTTGTTTATGGATAAATAAGCACGTATATAAATCTAATGATCCTATTTTATATTAATATTTGATCAAATAGCTGAAAAAATTAAAATTTATAAGCTAATTAGCCTGATTTAAAAGCGCTTCAATGTAAATCCTATGGGCGGAATAGCAAAGTTTGTCCTTCAACTCCGAATTTCATGTTGGGGTAGGTAAGTTATCAAAATGACCTATGGGGAAATACATGGTGTTTGTCCTTCAGCATTAAAATAGCTGAAGGACAAACACCATGTATTTCCCCATAGGGGAGGCTATTTTAATGTTGGGGTAGGTAAGTTATCAAAACGACCCATTTAGAGATATTAATTTTTATAAATAACTAGCCGTGACGCCCGACTTCGGCCTTAAGATTGTAGCATCTTGGGGGTTTGAAATTTTTAGTGATTTCGAGGAAAGGCGAGTGAGGTTTCCATAATTTCCCTCCTTCTGCCTATGGCCCTGCGTTGTTTTATAAAGGTCTAGGAAGAGTGTTAACAGGCCCCTGCACTCCAATGAAATAGATCAAAATATATACTTTATTTAAATTTTTATCTTCTCTAACCGTTTGGTTTCGACGGTACTGCGGATACAAGGGGTGGGAGGAAAGGGGGGGTATTACCCCCCCCCCTCCCCGAGATATGAGAAAAATATTTTTTTTATATAAAATTTAAAAAAAAATAATACTTCAAAAATTGATTTGTATATATATTCTGGTAAACAAGTTCCTCAGTGAGAAAAAATCTAGAATAATTTGCGAATACATTACATCATGTCTAAAAAGAAAAATAATTAAGAATATCGAGATTTTTGTGAATGCACTCACAATCTTAAAGATTTAATGTAAATAAAAATAACATCTTTTAGATATGATGCAATGCATTCACAAATTCTTCTAGACTTCTACTCACTGAGGGTGGACCCAGTAGCTTAACTAGGTGGGGGCGAAGAGGGGCACTCGCCCCCTCCGCCCCAGGCGCCTCAAGCCTTTGGCGCCCCTAAATACCGACATAGGCGCCCTAGGACATCTAAAGGGGCCCTTACACGATCAATCATACTGTCAGTCTGACTGAATCAATCCAACCGTCAGTATTTTCTTCATTCAAGTATAATTTTACACGTAGCATTCAGACTACCAGTCAGAATAAAGTTCTTTTTAGCTCATTCGACTGTGGGAAGCCTCTAATTTTTCTTCTTAACTAAACTAACTTTATTCCCTGCCACTAAGTAACAATAAAAAAACAAAAAGAAAACGGCCATCAGTCTTCAGTCTTGCCCATACACGTTCAGTCAAAACGCCAATCAGCTCAAATACTGTCAGTATGATTGATCGTGTAAGGGCCCCTTAAGATATAGCCCAGGGCCGGTGATTTTATCATATTCTTTCCATTGATTGTCCAAAAAATTGATAGTTTTTTTTAAAATTATATTACAACTTAAAAAACAGCGCCCTAGTTGAGCTTCGTCCCCTCCGCCCTCAAAGGCTAGTTACGCCGCTGGGTGGACCTGAGGCAGAGCGGTCGAAACCAGGAGGTTTGATTTATGAAATTTTTATCTTAATAAAAATTTAAATAAAGTATATATATATATGATTTATTCCACTGGCCTAGATCACTTAAATAGGACTATTTATTTTAAAAATTAAAATTTAAAATTAATGATTCAATCAGGATTTTTTTTTTAGCAAATTTAATAACTAAAAAATAAATTTTTCTCCATTCAGTCAATCGGTTATTTTGAAAAAGCGACATGTTCAATTAACTTTTCGAAATTAACGATTAAATTGAATTTTTTCAAAATTACCAGTCCTCAACCCGTGGACCGTGGGCTTATTGGAACTGGGCCGCGGATGTCTAAGAAAAAAATAAAAATTATATAAGCCAATATATATGGGGCATTCCACGCCAACTCGACCACTTCTGAACCCGACCATTTTTGATTTGGCTGAAAGTTTGTCATCTTTTTGTACCCTATTGAAAACGTGTTTGAGAATTTTTTCAGATTTTATGACCCAGCCAAAAAAAAGTTATAGCATTTTCAAAAAACATCGATTTTTTTTTTAAATAACCGTAAAACTGTCAAAAATTAACTTATCGGGACGATTTTTTTTTTGAAATTTTTGTCTTTAAATGTACTTTTCAGAAAAAAATATGACAAAATTTTACAGATTCATCTTGAACGTTTTTTTGACATTTTCGTAAAAAAACAAAAATTTCGGGATGAATGACACTTTTTTTTTTTAATTTTTTTTTTTATAAAAAACTTTGATTTTTTCTACAATTGCTCTGAAAATTTCAGGGATTATTTCGCTTTCTATTTTTTTTTTTTTTGAAAAAAAAAATTTTTTTTCTCCGCTTATTTATCATGATGGTGCTCTTAAATTCTTCCAGGACTGTCCGAGATTCTAGAAAATTGAAGAAAAATAATAATAATAATAGTTAGGGGTGATGAAAATCGAGAAAATTCCATTTATCCTGAAAAAATTAAAAATTAGTTGTGTATTCAACTACTGAAGTATTTGAAGCGTCAAGTAAAAGCTTAGAAACATGGGCGTAACTAGGGGAGTGCCAGGGGGGCCTGGCTCTCCCCAGAAAGCTCCTTGCCCCAAGAAAAATCGAAGGGGGAGGGCATGGGACCAGCCATCTTCCGGTGGGTTTGGAAAGCCCCATATTTTCTCAATTTTTCTTGGGGCAAGGAGCTTTCTGGGGAGAGCCAGGCCCCCTGGCACTCCCCTAGTTACGCCCATGTTTCTAAGCTTTTACTTGACGCTTCAAATACTTCAGTAGTTGAATACACAACTAATTTTTAATTTTTTCAGGATAAATGGAATTTTCTCGATTTTCATCACCCCTAACTATTATTATTATTATTTTTCTTCAATTTTCTAGAATCTCGGACAGTCCTGGAAGAATTTAAGAGCACCATCATGATAAATAAGCGGAGAAAAAAAATTTTTTTTTTCAAAAATAAAAAAAAAATAGAAAGCGAAATAATCCTGAAATTTTCAGAGCAATTGTAGAAAAAATCAAAGTTTTTTATAAAAAAAAAAATTAAAAAAAAAGTGTCATTCATCCCGAAATTTTTGTTTTTTTACGAAAATGTCAAAAAAAACGTTCAAGATGAATCTGTAAAATTTTGTCATATTTTTTTCTGAAAAGTACATTTAAAGACAAAAATTTCAAAAAAAAAACGTCCCGATAAGTTAATTTTTGACAGTTTTACGGTTATTTAAAAAAAAAATCGATGTTTTTTGAAAATGCTATAACTTTTTTTTGGCTGGGTCAAAAAATCTGAAAAAATTCTCAAACACGTTTTCAATAGGGTACAAAAAGATGACAAACTTTCAGCCAAATCAAAAATGGTCGGGTTCAGAAGTGGTCGAGTTGGCGTGGAATGCCCCATATACACTTGGCCTCAGCGGTTTTTTTACGGAAAAAGTGGACCGCACATCAAAAATGCTTGGGAAAAAAGGGTTTAAAATCGAGGGGATTTCACAGCAAATTAATATAATATAGAGTGGAGGCATAGCCTACTGTAGATGACGGCATTCACCCAATAGTAAGAATCTTTTTAAGAAGAAAAGACCATGACTAGCTCTATTAAAAAATTCCTCTGAGTCTACAAATTAATAAAAGAGATATAAAAAAATATTAATTTAATTATAAGGACTGTCGGCCAAAAAATAAATACTTTTGCGTTTTATTTGTAAATGTTTCGACCCCAGTGATATAGAATCATCTTCAGTACAACCAACAGATGTTTTGCAAATCGTTACTTTCTCCCATCCAATATGACAAAACAGCATTCCATGAATGCAAGTTTTTTGGCCGACGGTCCTTATAATTAAATTGATCATCTTTACGGCCATCTACAAACAAATATTACCTATTTGAACTTTCTACAGGAACTCAGCAAAGTGCTCAGTGAATACGAACAGAATATCCTAGAAAGTTTTATTTTCCTATCCTTGTATAAATTTTAATTGAATTCATCTCTGAAACTAAGAAAAATTAATATGCATGCATAAAAGAACTGATTATTTTTTAAAAATTATTTACATACCACTATTCGCCAGTAATCATTTTCTTCTTCTGCCCTCGCCTTATTCTCGCGATGCGGGGTCGGCGGACCTCACTTTTTCCTTCTAACCCTATCATGTGTTTTTGCGACCGAGAAGGATAGAACAGGCCGGTTCGTCGCACGGTCTGACTTCTGATGAAAAAAGGATGGGACAGACATACAAAGAACAGAAATACTGCCTGTCCCAGCTCGGGCAGCTCGTGGTCGCCATCCACGTACCCACAAGGTGTGGGCCCCTGAGCGAGCCAGTAATCATTTTATCTTCCTTTATTTGATTAGAGCCTCTACTTTATTAACGGAATAGTCAACATCATGGTGTTCTCACACATCCCTCGGGATAGGAGAATTAACAGCTTATATTTTGGCTTCAGAGGCAGTGGCACAACCAGAATTTGCTCTAGGGGAGGAGGGGTTTGATACTTTTATTAAGAAACTTTTTTTCACATAAAAAGACAAGCTGCTATTTTTACTTTTTATTTTATATTTGTAATAAACATAATACAGTATATAGCAATTTGAATTTTTTTCTTCCCTGGGGAGAGTCAACCCCCTCCCCTCTGATTGCGCCACTGGTCAGAGGCAAATAAAATATATTGGGCAAAAAATAAACTTTCTCATAATTTTTTTTTTCTTCTTATTTTTCTTCTTATTCTCTTTTATTCTTACGTTGTTTGATTCATGGTGGTTTTAGAGTTAATAATTCTTATAATGCCTCGATTAAGTAAGTATATTTCTCCAGTCGTTCGTTGTATTTCTTAATTTATTTCTCTCTTGATTGAAGACAGGGCCGGCCTGAGAGCAAAATGCTGTGTGTGCAAGGATGAACGTTGAAGATGTACTGAAGCGTATATCTTTTGTTCTCTCAAGCAACATTTTATTTGTTAAACAAACAAAAAGTTTTACAAATTTAAATTTTTTTTTTTCCAAAAAAATTTTATAAAATCAACTTGGAATTGTTATGTCACACTTAGGTAAGGTTTTTATTATTTTTTCCTTTTCGGTGCCCCCCAGAAAACCGCACTTATGCCGCCGCACACGCCTTAGGCCGGGCCTGATTGAAGACATTAATAGGGGAGGATTGGATAGAGGGAAAGTAGGCTACACGCCGGTGTTGAGGGAATCCCTCGGCTATTTAAGATATCCCCCATAGAAGAGGTTGGAAATAAGGATTAGCTCGTTAGCTAGAAATGAAAGCAGGAGGAGTTAGAGATAGAAAATAATGTAACTTCACGGGGGTGCCGGTTGGGTTGAGGTGTGTGTCTTGATGGACGTAAGCACTTCGGAAAAATAAACAGGATCCCGATAGGAATTTCAAATAATAATAGTAAAGGAAGGAAAGACTGACAAATGGGTTAGAAAAATTATCAGTCTTAGCTCGGGTAACTCGTGGTTGCCATCCACGTACTCACTAGATGTGAGCCCCTGAGTGTTAATTCGAATAAATCTAAGGGCATTAAAAAAAAAAAGCAAAAATCAGTACAAAATCAATTCTACTGAATTTATTATTTCCCTGATTTCACAATTAATTATTTACATTATTTTACATTAATATTATTATTATTATATTATCAGAGTTCATTTACATGTTTGTGCTTTTTTTTTTTTTGATTTTTTTTTATAAAAAAATTTTTTTACCCAAAAAAATTGAACTTTAATTTAATCAAATATTAAAAAAAAAAACCATCATCGTAAAAAAATAACATCATCACAAATTCTTAATATCCATTCAAGAAAAAATTGATCAAAGTTCATTTAGTAAAATCTATTAAAATTTTTTTTTTTTTTTAAGTTATAAAAAATTTCAATTAACTATCAGTCATTGGTTAGATCAGGCCTCAGAGGAGATTTTTTTTTATTCAGTTATTGCGATTATATTAAGTATTTATATGAAAAATAAAGAAATTGAGGTGAACAGAAATAAGAAAGCCTATCTAATATAAATCATGAAACAGATCAGCCAGCCTAAAGAAGAAATAATTTTACGCAGTGAGATTTTTAGAATAAACTTCCAAAATTTGTTACTGAAAAAGATGTCAGTCTACATGACTGACATGAAAGATTTGAAATTTTTAATCTGAAATAAAATTTTTTTATTAGTAGGCTTTTTAAATGATTTTTTTTAGTCTTCTGTTCGGACCTCCTCTATTATTTTTTATTATTTACATTTTTAAAATTTTTTCTAAAGAGGGAGACTTTACAAAAATTTTATTGAATTAGTTTATTTTTACTTATGGTGCGTTTTTAATTTATTTTTTTCACTGCTAAAAATGTCACATAGTCAATAGATAGAGTTTATTGCATAATGTGATTTATTTAATTAGTTTTTTTTTTTATTTATTAGGGGATTTAATTAGTTAAGACAAAATTTTGCAAAATTCGAATTAATAAAAATTTTTTTTAGTTGAAATGTCATTCCGAAAAATATATATATTTTTTTTTTAATACAGTAATACCTCACCAAGGGCGGATCCAGAGGTGTTTCTCGGGGGGAGGGGGTAATCTGGTGTGACTGGTCGCACAACACACAATTTTTTCCTAATTTCGGTAATTCAAAGGCGCATTCTGTACTTGTTTGCCAGAATATAAATACAAATCAAATTTTTAAGTATTAATTTTTAAAAATTTACATTCAAAATAAATTTTTTTGCGAAAGAAAAAGTATTTTTTTCAAATCTCGGGGAGGGTAATTACCCCCTTTACCCCCCCCCCTTGTATCCGCCCTTGTACCTCACAAAGTTCGGCTAATCGGTTTCATCTATTAATCAGACTATTTATTCTAAACATTTTTTTCATAATTCATTTTTTATTTCAAAAAATTGCAAGACATTTTTTTTAAAGAATTTTTTTTTTTTTTTAGAAAATTTCAAACTGGTGAAACGAGCCTAAGCAAAAACCAACTATGCGAGGTATTACTGTTTACATGTAAAAAATAATTGACCATGTGATTTAATTAGAAGCAGTAGATGGCAGTTTTTTTATTTATATTTTTTATTTTAATTTCAAGTTAATAAAGGGATCAGCGGCCTCCCCTGGTTACTCCCATAGAAGTGAAGCAACCGAATATAAAAATTTATATTAACTCTTTTGAATATTTTAGAAAAATATTCATGATTTAGATTAAGTCATGTTTTGTGGTTTGAAATATTTTTTTATATAATCTTTCATCGTCCACTCTTCATTTAATTTCTTCCCTTTTTTTTATCAATTTAAATTTTGTTTTATAAATGTTATAAAGGAAGACAAATTTGTAACAATGATCTCTCTCTAGAGGCCTGAGTTTAATATTTTTTTTCATTTCCTATCTACCATGCGAGAGAGATGTGTTGTGCAAGGTGTATATGTGTGTATATGTATGTCAGGGGCGTATATAGGGAGGGGAGGAGGCCCGGGCTCCCCCCCCCCCCCGAAATTTTCCAAATCTATATACATATATACGGATATAAAGAGAACAAGGGGTATATAAGGGGGACAAAAAAGGCCCCCCTCCCCCGAAATTAAATTTCGGCTTCCTAAAAAATGGTAAAAAAAATTTCATGGCAGGGGGAAAAAATTTTGCCACTCTGCGGAAAAAAAGATTCGTAAAAAAAAGGTAAAATGATTTTTATGCCAGGGAAAATTTTGCCACTATGCGGAAAAATTGATTATAGTTTAGTCAAAAAATTTTTGAGTTCGGGCCCCCCCCCCCCCCGAAAAAAAAATTTCTATACACGCCCCTGATGTATGTAAGTGGGTTTATGCGTTGAGTGTGAAAGAGTTGTGTGAAGGGAGGTACAAAAATAGTTTTCTTATATTTTAAATCTCTATTTTAACCCTAAAAACTAAAATAAATCCCTGCAATATATAAATTTTTTATTCTTCCCTTAGGCCTTAATTTTTTTTTTTTGATTATTATTATTTTTTTTTTACAAAGAATAAATATTCAATAATTCTAAGCAATTTTTGGAAGCTATATGAATATGTTATGTAAAAGATGAATTAATTTTTTTTTTAATTGGTTCCTTATTTTTACAGAGGTCTTGTAAAGACTTAAAGCTTCATTTGGGAGTTAAAAGTATATATGAAAATATTTAAAATTACTCAATCCCTTCTCTATTATTTTTTTTGTCTTATTTTACTACTAGTTGCAATGACCGATTTAGGTGGTCTTGCCCTGGACTTTCCAGGTGTGTAACACTTGGAAATAAAATTTAAAAGACACTTGTGCCAAGGTTCTTGTTCCAAGCAATGAAAATTTTATTAAATTACATTGGATATCAATTAATTTATAAAAATGTGGCCTTAGATGTCTAAGAGAAGCAAAAAAGTCACTTGTGTTAATCTATTATTTTTTTGTCTAAAATATTAGTCGCAATGCTCGCTTTGGACAAAGATTCTAGAGAGAATATTCCGAAAACAGCTTTTTTGGATAAGGGGACCTCAAAATTTCGACATCGAATTTTTAACGTAAATCCAATACTTTACCTATATGTAATAATTAATATATTAACATATACATATAGGTAAAATAAAGTAAAAAATAATTTCAAAACGGGAGGAGGTTGGAAGAGATGAAGAGAGAGAAAATGTTTTCTAGATATTAGTCAAGAATATAAGAGAAAGTAAAGGTGAAAGTAATTTAAACTAACAAATTAGAAAGAGTAGAAACAATTCAATGATATTTTTTACTTCCTACTTGTATTTTTTTAATGTTTAAGTAGTCAGCGTCGCGCATTTTCTCACAAAGGACTGTTATTCCAATTGTCAACATTTGCTAACATATGAACGCCTGAATAGCGAATGTGCAAGTCTAGATATTTAATTTTTGATCTGATTGTGAGTGGGAAAGAAATATAGATAGTAGAAGAATTGAAAATTTCGTATTGTAAATTAAATGTTCGATGAAAAATAATAAATTTTGATCTTGCTTGAAAATTTTCAACTTGAAAACTAAAATTCTGAGATTAGCCCGATTTTATCCGGAGCAATTATAGTAGTATTCATTATTATAAATTATTATTTGATCGAGTTTTCTTTTGCAAAAAAGGTCAAATTGCTTATTCAATTGAGAATTTTTCTTTCATATATACTAATAACTCCTGTAAAGATATGAAATCCCGATTATCCGTGTCTTTTTTTTATAAAATGCAATAGATATCCCTATTAAAAAAAGGGATATTAATACTTAATCGAATTTTAAATAAATATTATAGATGATAAGCCAAAATCTCTTTTGATAAATTAGAAAAAAAAATTTTTTGGATAAGCTTTCGATTGGTAGCCAATTCAATTAAAATAAATTTAAGTCTCTTTGGACAAGATACGAATCTCTGCACAAAAAGCAAGCACTTTACCGCCGCGTTAAAAAAATTATAATAATATAGTGTCAAAAAATTCGAGTGCCCGATTATAATAAACGATCTAATAATAATTTTAAATTTTTTTATATGACTCAATTTTGGAAGGGTTGGATTAAATAAATCAAATTTCTTCATTAAAATTTTTTTTCACATAGTGATGCAACCCGGCCAGATTAATAGTTATTTCATTAATTTATAAGAATAATATTTATTTATTTAAATTAATCGATTAACCGTAAAAAAAATTGTTTTTCCTTAAGTCAGAGCACGGATAATTCTGGATAAGATTTAAAATTTGAAAAATTTTTCCTAAAATCCCCACATAATTAAAAAAAAAAAAAATAGTAAATAAATTTTTTGTCTTTTCTTCTCATTTAAATTAAGACGTTTTTTTTTTTAGATATGTATGTAAATGATGATTTGAGAGAATTTTTGATAAAAATTTAATCAATACGATTAAAATTGGAGTTATTAAAAAAAAATTTAGAGAAATTGCTTTTAAGGAAACGTCTCAATTTAAATGATAGTTTTGGACCATACTATTTTATTGCTGTGCCAAAGTTGAAGGGCAGCTCGAGGATTACGTCTGCCCCCTCTCAATATCACGCTGGGCTGCGGCTTCAGCTGCAGCTGCCGCTTGTCGTTCCGCCTGTATTTTCTCAGCCACTAGGACTCGTTTATATTTTCCTGTGGAGAAGGTAAGATTAGAATAAGGGATGAAAGTAAATATATAAGAAAAAATGAAGAAATGACTTACGGGCGAGTTTGATCATTATGATACCCCACCAAATGGACCAGCCCCAGCCCACAAGGCAGAACAGAACGGTGAAACATTGCGAGATGCCTACTATGGTATTTACAATCAACGAGCCGAAGCGACCCTGCGGTGAATCGATTGGCGAGAAACGTGGAATACCAAAGCACAGGCACAGTATCCCACTGAAGATTGTACCTAAAAATAAAACCATTATATTAATACCTTCTCCTTCTCGACCAAAAGATAACAATTATTATTATAAGCAAGGGATATGGGCAAGCAATTATTTATATGACCTCTGCATCAGGATCTCATGTATTTGGTA
>JAKCPI010002680.1:0-28688 GCA_023213315.1 Euborellia annulipes
TTTTGAAATAATTGAAAATTTTTTTTTTCTGCCGTTATTTCTTAGTGAAAAGAATTGATATGATGATTTCCTATCTTCCTAATGTTGTAAGAAACTGTAAAAAAATTTGTAGCTAATTTGAAAAACCTCGACATTATGATGGGTCGATTATAGAAAGAATGACACAATCGAAAATTTTTATAATACAATAAAAAAATACCATTTTTAAGTAGAAGTTCAATCATTTTGAAATTTCCCGTTCGAACTGCAAGGATTAAAGGTGGATCTCCGTTGTCATCTCGTAAATTCATGACAGCTCCAGCACTTATCAAAAGTCTTGCCATATCAAGATGTCGATGAATAATCGCATAATGAAGCAAATAATCAGACTGGGTTAATTTTGCCCCAGCTGCTAATAGAATCATGACTAGATCCAAATGTTTTAGAGAAACGGCTTCACTTAATGGAGTATATCCTAGAAAAAAAATAAATAAAATAGAAATTTGAAAGTTAAAGCTTTCACAATTGTTGTTATTAAATAAAAATTCTTGATTTCACGTACAGTGAGGGACAATAGTCTTAAGTCTCCCACTCATGTATTTTTTTACTTGTGATTATTTCATTGTTTTTAAAAAAAAATTTATATTTTTGGAATGGAAACTTTCATGGTTCAAACCTAGAAAATTTCCAAAAAAAAATTTTCATTTTCTTTTATAAAAACAATGAATTAATCACAAGTAGAAAACGCATGGGTGGGACTTAATATTGTTCCTCAGTGTACACTGGGATTTTTACTTTCTCTTACCTATGTATATATGTAATATATAGCCTATAGAGAGAGAAAGTATTAGATTGATGTCAAATCGAGATTTTGATGGATATACACGATTTGAGGTCTCCTGAACACAAAAAAGTGGTTTTCTCGACATGACTGTCTGTCTATGAGTGGATGTACTTTTTCAGTTTTTTTTTTATTTTCTCAAAATTCGCTCTAAAATTTTCTTCAGAGTTCTATTATGAGCTCTAATGTAAATCAAATCTATTTAATGTATTTGATAATTTTTTAAATTCAATTCAATTCCATTTTTTTTTTCTTGTAAAATTTTACTCTTTTAAAATTATTAGGTTGCTCATTGGTTGGGGAGGGGGGGGAGGGGCGCCCCCAACTGGATAAACCACTATCTCCAGAGAGCGCAATGTAGTTTTAGATGTTTTGGCAAGGGGAACAAAAATAAAAGCGTTGTAAAAATAAGAGATCTCATAAAAAATAAACTCTTTAAAAGATACAGTATATAGACCGAAACTCCTCAACTACGCTAATTTTTAGGAGGAGTTTCGGTCTATAATTCTCTCGACATCCCTCATTAAGCTTCAGTCGATACAGAATATAAAATATGTTTTGAAGAAATAAAGGGGCTGTTTTATTTAGTGTGTCAAGCGCCAGCTACCGATATTTGAGAAAAACAACATTAAAGTTTTTGGTTTTCATTGGATTATATATAATTTTTTTGTCAATTGTGCAAGTAACATTAAATATAAATTTTTTTAGTAGATATTTCATAAAAAATACTAATTAATTAAAGCATTTGAAACAATATTCCGTGCTTAACTAAATTTTTAATTTTTTTTTGGCGCATGACACACTAATGCATAACAGGGTCCATATATTATATAAAATATATAATTATATTGGGTATAGGAGACTTTGCAGCCAAGGAATTAAATAAAAAACTTTTATTTAATTATTAACCGTCGACGTTTCGGTCGCAAGTCACGACCTTCCACAGGACGATTAATTGTTAGATTACAAGGTTGACAGTATTATATTTAATTATCATTGTAAATTATTATAAATTATTATATTATTATAAATTAAATATTGTATAATTTACAATGATAATTAAATATAATACTGTCAACCTTGTATTCTAACAATTAATCGTCCTGAGAAAGGTCGTGACTTGCGACCGAAACGTCGACGGTTAATAATTAAATAAAAATTTTTTATATAATTCCTTGGCTGCAAAGTCTCCTACACCCAAATCAAAGTCTACAGCCACTTCTCATCCCTATATAATTATATTTAATCATTTGAAATAAATAGGGATGGGGTCTAAATGGCCTTAGATGCCGAGAAGGACCTTAAAAAAAAAAAAAATAATAATAATAATTATATTTGATTTAAATATAAATCAAGATGTAATTTCTTATAAAATTGTTTTTATTAATTAATTACCATGTATTTCTTCTATATTGACTTTGGCCCCTCCTGATATAAGATATTCAACAATATTTGGATGTCCCCTCGAAACAGCGAGAAAGAGAGGCGTGCGATCCGAAGAGTCAAGGGCATCAACACTTGCGCCACTTTCTAATAAAAGGGCAACAATTTCTTCTCGTCCACGTGAAGCAGCAATATGTAAAGCTGTTGTTTTATCACTGGTTTTGCGATTCACTTCCACGCCTTCGTCCAAAAGAAATATCACTGAATCCGTATGTCCTCGAGCTACCGCTAAATGAAGAGGAGTGAAATTGTCGGAATCGCTTATATCCAATCGGCAACCTAAAAAAAAAAAACGACATTTAATACACAAAATTTGACAAATGGGTCATTCCATACCAAATCAAAATAGTCAACTTTTTCATTTTGGTGTATTTGGTGTTGTTCGCGCCAGAATCTATCAGGTCGCGAACTCACCGTCAGAGCGCTCCACACACACTAGGAGAGTTGACCGGAAACGCCTTGATGGCGTACCCGCATCTATGAGGGAAGCCTCCCACGCTCCCTACTGTGCATTCTGCTTCCGGACACGCGCGTGGCTCTCCGGACAAAATCGCTCGCAGCAGTCGGCCGACACCCCCTTTTTTTTTGGTTTCAAGCATCCCATTGCAAAACCTACCACTTTTTGGTTTCAAGCATCCCATTGCAAAACCTACCACTCTTTGGTTTCCAGCCCTTTCGTGCTAACCAACCCCTGGTTGATGCCTTTGTGCTAGACCACTCCATCTGAGCCCTGGCGGACTCACATTCATTAGATACTCATCTTTCCCATTCTCATATTGCTTCCACATCCACATTTTATTCATCCTTTATTTATCCACCCAAAACCGGCGTGGCCATTATTTATTATATACATCAAGAAGTGTATTTTTATTTGTGTGATTAAAGTTTTTGTTATTATTTTTGTTAAAATACGGTGTACTTCTTTTCCCCGTTTTCCTAGGAATCCACATTTGTTTGAAGGAGCGTTTCCATATACAGTCCGCTACTTATATCTCTAATACCATCTTTCTAATATCTCCTTCAGGCACTAACACTATTTTTTGATCCTGTTCGAGCCCGATACTTTTTTTTTCCCGTCGATTTCCGACCAATTTTGAGCCATTTCCTCGAAAACGGAAAAAAGTACATCGTCAACGCGGTCGTCGTGACCACTGTGGAAGCAATCATAACGGGACTTCTTATCAACCGCCATTTTTGTTGTTTTCGTAAGCTGAGTTGCGTTTCTCTCAGTGTTACCAACGCAAAAACATAGTGTCGTTTAGTGACTTTTAGTGACTTTCAATTTTAACAGTTGGCTAACATGGCTGTCACCAATTTGACTGATGTCGCTCGCGCTTTACGAGCTGTCAGCCTCGAAATAACTCGATTAGAGAAGTATGAACTTAAAGAACATTGTGAATGCGAATTAGTAAACCAATTATCAGCTAAACAAAGGGAAATATTATATTCTCTTTCCCTAGCTATAGTTGAAATCACTGAGCCCTTAGAACTGGATGACGAACCGCAGGAGAGTGCACAAACATCGGCCCTTCTTAATCGCCTAGATAAGTTATCTATTAAACTTATGCAATCAAAATCTCCTACCGATCCTGTCAGTCCAACTTCTTGTCATCATGTTTCTCAAAATACTATTCGCCTGCCCAAATTGGATCTTCCTTCGTTCAACGGCGACGTAACGAAATGGGGTGAGTTCTCAGACTTATTCCGCTCCGCCGTCCATGGAGCCCAAATCTCTCCCTCTCAAAAGCTAGCCTATCTCAAATCGTGTTTGAAAGGTGAGGCTCATGTCAACAGCATAATCGCCAATCTTCCTTTGGAAGATGAAAATTATGAAATCGCGCTAGATCTACTACGAGCTCGATATGAGCGCCCACGAGACATTCTCTATCAGATTGTGGATAGTCTATTAGAATACCCAGCCATGACATCGCCTTCCCCTTCTTCGCTCCGTCAGCTATTAAATGTCTTTGATCAAGCCATAGCACAGTTAAAAGTGATGGAACATTTTTACTCGGAAGATAATATTTTTATAACCAGGCTTATTTTACTCAAAGTTGACAAGACCATAGCTCAGCAATGGCTGCTGTCTCTTGAGGACGGCGATTGTTCCGCTCCAAGGGTGGAAATGCTACTAAGTTTCCTCGAGAAAGCTGCAAGTTCACTGACTGATACAACACAAGCATCAGGCAGTAAACAAACATCGACTGCAGCGGCAGCAGTAGACGAAGCCTCGGCAACCAGCCCACCAGTCAAGGGAGTAAAATATAAATGTCTCTTTTGTAATGGACCTCATCTCCTGTCCAGATGTTTTAAATATCAAAATCTTTCCATCGAAGAAAGAGTAAAATTAATTTCCAAACACAACCTGTGTTCCAACTGTCTTTCTCCAAGACACGTCCTTAAAGACTGTCCTACAAAAAATTGCCCATTATGTTCTTTAAAGCACCACCGGTCCTTATGTAGCCCAACGGCTCCTTCTACATCCAGTTTTATCTAATTTGATGTCCTAAATAAAACACCTCAAAATTTTAATAATTTTAAATTCAATCACTCTTGCCTATAGTTAGAGTAAGAGTCGTCCTCCATTGGACACCGCCACATCGTCTAGGCCATTCCTGACACTGGCTACTAAACATCTATCGTGTCAACGACGTTAGCAAGTAAATAGATCTTTACATCAGCCCAAATGTCATCTCTACCTAGTCATCTGTTTGCTGAAGGAAATTAAAAAAAAAAATAAGGTTCACCTCTCATCTTAACTCTGAGAGAGTTTGAGGTAAGCCCCTGCAATTCAACTACTATGAAAAATTCCCTTCAACAATTGTCCCTGGCTCTGTCAAAGATAAATCTAACCCTTTAGTCTTGGCAGATCCTTTTATTTCTCTCTCTAGAAAAAAATATATTCTTTATTGGGAATGAATTTATTTGCTAATATTGTACAAAATATGTCAATGGAGGAAAAATAGGTTTTTAAATGTATGGACATCAATAGAATGAAATTTATTTAGAAATCAGTTAGGCGCACGCGCAGTGAGACTCGTCTGCACAGGCCTCAGTCGGCCAACTGATGAGCGCAGCCACTGGAGCAAATCTTCTCCCTTTGTCTCCCCCCACTCTTCAGGTTGGCCGATCCGGCGCCTTGCTCGTGCGAGCGCTCCGCCTACTCAAGGACAAACAGCTACTGCTAGCTTCGGTTTCATTTCTCTTCTCGACAAACCCCACTCCAGCTAGACAACAGAACGGTAACACATCTGCCCTTCAGATAAATCGTTTAGGGGATGATCTCGATAAAGATTTGAAAGAAAATAATTTAATTAAATCTAAGGGCTGTTCAGCATTTTTTAAAAAAAAACATACAGTCGAAAGTCATCAGAACGTTTTGGTTTTATTTTATTTACAACTTTTATAAAAGTGCCCAAAACTTTGATCTACTCAGGACATATTTGTCAAATTTAAATTTCTATTTCATGAGCGAAGAAAAGCCCATATCTAAAACGGCCTATGCAAAACAAACCCAATATTTTGTTCAGATCAAACATATGATCCGAATAAAATATCATTTAACATCTCTATCTCTTTTTAGAACAAAAATCATGTTTTCTCACACTCACCACGGGATGTACAAATAATAGTGATAAAAAAAAAAAAAAAAAAAAAAAAAAAAAAAAAATTAAAAAAAAAAAAAAAAAAAAAGTCTCATCGACTTAAAAAATTATTTCTGAATCGGATTCCATAAACGGCATGCCTTCTCCAACACTTAAAAAAAAATGTTTGCAATCCGCCTAAAGATAATTCAGAAATTTAATTTTTTATAAGTCTCCTCTTAATATTTCCACCAGAAAGAAGCTCTTGACAACATCTCAAAATTTTATGACCTCTTTGGAATATATTTTGCTCATCATCAAATTAAAATTTGATTTCAATATTTTAAAAGCTCAACCTCATGGGATGACTCGCCTCCATCAGACATTCTGAATAAGTGGAAAAATCTTAAATCAACTTATCAAATCAAATTAAATAACTTTAATTATTTTGAGATTTTCCTCTTATTCAAATGCCATTTGCTGTGTATTTTTTATGATTAGAGCGATGCCTCCATCAAAGCCCATTGCGCTAGGTGTATTTATTCTTTCACAATTCAAATAGGGAGATAATTTCTATTGTTTATTAGCTACAATGAATTCTTTGCATCCGAAAAACAATTTCATTTCCGAAATTAACAACGGTTCAACCTAATTCATCCAACCCCGCTGAGCAGGCCACTCGCGGAGGGGATGATTAAGAATTTTCAAAAAAAAAAAAAAAAAAATCGACATTGGAATGAGTGATAAAATCGTTCAAGCTCTGTTCTAAAACAAGTCGCAGGAAAAACATTTCTCTTTTTGAATAGTTTAGACTTCGTAGTCAAATGTGCGTTCTCGTTCTCTCGTTCGCATGTCGGACGGCACCAACTTCTCATTCAATAAGTGTTTTTTTTTTCCTCGACATCGATTTTACTCAAAAAACTTATCAGATATTTCCTTAAATTAAAAATCAATCAAAACAAGAGTAAACATGAGAATAACAGAATATTTGATACCTTAATATCTTTATTCGTTTTTGATATTTTCCATCATTCCCGGATTATTCCTATTCCATATCCCATGGAACCTAATCCGGAGAGGAGGTCTATTTGACTCCTTCCTCCATCTGGGGAGTGACTTCCGTCGCTCTCTCAACGTCTTCACTGAGGACCTCATGTCCTCCCTTCCACTTTCGGTGAATTTTAATATTCACCAACGAGACCGGTCATCAATAAGAATGTTAATGTTAAGAATTTACTTTTGGTTTAAATTGTGTTTTAATGTCAACAAAAGCCGCCTTTAGTTTTAAAAATTATAAGTAAAAAAGTTTGACTATTAAAAAAAGAAAATATTTTGTTTGTAGAACAAATAAAATAGAAAATGAGTCATATTTGTAATTTTAAAAAATAAGTAAAATGCAGAGAGCAAATCTGTATTAAAAAAAGTCAATTTATATGACTAATCACCTTATCAAATAATTATATTTTTTAATAATATTAAATAAATTAAATTGGTTCAAAACATATTTATTAAATAATTCAAAAAAATATATAATATAAATATTTTAAAATATTTATAAATGTGTTTATAATAAATTCATATAAGAACAAACATTTTTTAATATAGTAAATATACAAGGATAAAACGATAGGGTTATTATAAATCAGTGAAAACGGTTTCACCAATTTATTAAATTTTATAGTAATAGTGATTGCTTCTGTATTGGGTCTATAATCAAATTTCCTACACCCGGTGGAGCAAGGGGATCAACACCTCTTGCCAAGAGAAACAATAAGTAGTCACTAGGACGGCCAGAGATGTAATTTTTTGGCATTTGAACTTTTCATTTAAAAAAATGATTTAAATATTTTTAGCCATAAATTACCTGAAGCTTAATGCAAAACTCAAGAGTCCCTTTAAAAAACAAAATCGGGGGGTTTTTTAAAGGGTCAAATCCTGTTTAGTCCATTACCTCCTACAGTGCATCAGGGTTGGAAAAAAACCCAGATTTTTTTTTTTTAAAGCCCAACCTGTTTGTTTTCTCTGTTTTTTTTTTTTTTTGGGATTTTCGTTTCTTTTTGTTATATGTGATTTATCTTTGATGTTAGTATAAAATTTTTCTTATAATGGTATTATGTATAATATTAAAATCGACCGAAGTTTCGGTTTCGGTCAAAAATCAGCCGAAACTTGAGTTTGAAAAGAAGGAGATAAGATTCGAACACTAAAAAAAAAAGGAGTAATTTGAGCTACAAGGAGAAAATTTACAAACAAAAGGTAAAATGATATGAATTTAGGAAATTTTAGGAAAAAGTTTAAAACATGTTTCGGTTTACAGACAGAGAGACAGACCAATTTGCGGGACCCACTTTTTTTTGGACTCAGGGGACCTCAAAACTTAGGGTAAGAGAAAGTAAAAAACCCGATAAAACCCAAATAACAGTGGGTTTTATTAATTGAAAACCCAAAAAAAAAAAAAAACAATGGGTTTTGCCCACCTGGGAAAATTCTATGCCAACCCTGACGTGCAACATATTTCTTCCATTGTTGATGCGAGCTTACAATTCTGGTATTTATTTTCCAGCAACTTGCCAGAACTAAGTTTGTATCAACAATGCCTTTGAATAGATAAAAAAAATTTTGTAAGTGGGAATTTGTTGTCCCTAGAATCAATAAGTTGATAATACAGTTGCATGTTACACATACCTCACCTGTAATTTTCCTGCTTGACTATAAAATTTTAGGAAAATATATCATATTATATAAAATAAATTCGTGTAACCTTTTAAATCATTTATAATAACCCTGTACATCAAAAGTAAAACTTATATAAAAAGTATAGATTATTTTACAGTCTTAAAATCTTTTAATTAAGAACAAGTACTTCATAATCAGATCGAGAGTGTTCTTTTCCTCCATAGGAATAATAGAGAACTCCGTGGGATCGCTGAATCTTTCCAACTGCCGATGATGAGTGATGAATCGCTCTACCAACATAAAGAGGCTCTCCATTTTCGCTTCTTCCGCCTAAGACGGCATTACATGGGAAATTATAGGCTGACACCCAACTTCCTCCTTGTGGATGAGTGAGTACCTAAAAAAAATATATATATATATTTATTATCTCTTTATAAAATTACTTAATTAAATGAGACAAGTTGAGTATTTCATCTTTGCTCCCTGGATTCCAGTATTATTAATACTTTAAATTTATAAAAAGAATTTTACTTTTTTAAGCTATTTATATTGATAATTACTGGTAAAATTACCTCATAATGTGAACAACTGTGTTCTTTGCCGCCCCAAGCGACATAGCAACATCTATGACCGGAAACTAATTTTCCTGGTAATAATGCTCCACGGAAATGAGCTCGGGCTACGAAGATCTCTGAACCGTGATCGAAACCGCCTCCTACTGCATAAGGTGGAATATGTCCTGATGAAGCAGGTACCCAATGTCCTTGGCAATGCTGCGGAGGTGTTGGACATACACCCACAGGGGGATATGGTTGTGCTGGAGCACTAGGGTAGTGACCTCCTAAGGGTGGTTGTGGAGCAGCTGCTCCTGGTGGAAGAGAGGGATAAAGAGGCGGAGCAGGCATCAGGGGGTAAGGGGATGCCCCTGTTACGGGTGGAGGGTATGATTGGCCTGGATATGGGTATCCTTGATTCCAAGCTAAAATAAAACAATGTATAAGATAAATGTGAATATACTAAAACTTTAGACAAAGTTAACTGAGTTTAAGAGATAATTTTAGGATGGAATATATAAGTTATAAGTTCAATCCGTGCCCCCGGGGGGGGGGGGGGGGGGGTGGGGGGCCCCCTCCTCCCCCCAACCTCCCGGGGTTGGGCCCGGCCGGCCCGTGGTTTTTTTTTATCCCCTTGGTATCCCAAAAGGCTGAAATAACTGCCCCCCCCCCTATATTAATAATTCTAAAAAAAATGGAAATTCGAAAATCTTGTTTTGGCGGGGGGGCAGAGAAAAAGAGGGTGGGAGTGTGGGGGGGGGGGGGGGGGGGAGTGAGGAAAAGTGTGAAATAAATTTTAAAAAAAAAAAAAAAAAAGTTCAATCCGTGAACTTTGTTTATACTTTCGGACCTTATAATATTTATAAGCTAAAATTTTTTTTTTTTTTTTTTTTGAGATGGAGGATAACTTCAAGTCAATTATTTAAAAACTCTTATGAAGAAAAGACTGAGGTAAATTAAATTTTCTTTTAAAATTTTAAATTTTTTTCTTTCAAATATTCTTTCTATAATATTCCACTGGAAGGCAGGTGCAGCTAAAAAATTAAAAGCTTCTGGATGCTTACAGAATACCGAGAAGATTCGGGGCAAATTTATTGTCCCATCATCAGTCGTTGGTCAAATCAAAATAGCAATCAACTAACCCAGAGTTAGAAGGGACGAAACATTTAATTTTTCGTCTAATGCCCTTTGTGTAAATAATGGCGATGAATACAAATCTGCTTTATAGGCGATTATGAAACGTCTCGGTATTCTGTAAGAATCCAAAAACTTTTAATTTTTTGGCTGCACCTGCTTTTTATTGGAATATCCTTAACTACAGCCACTTCTTCAAATACTATTAATTTATATAAAAGTATTTATTAAAATTAAAATTACAAAAGAAAAATTCCACTACCTCGCCCAAAGAAAAAAACTCAAATTGGCACTCCAATTCTAAATTCGTGAGATTCTCTAATAATTTGCAATATTTTGAAATTATTTAAGATGCTCCTTAAGAAACCAAGGTTTGGACAAACCAAACCATTTATTATATGGGAAATATGGAAAAGCTTTAGATCATATTCAAATATTAATAAAAAAATTAATTAAAATATTTTATAGAAAAAAGAAAAAACAAGGCTACTCACACATTATTATTTGAAGAAAATCCTTTTTGATATGAACTGAACTCGCTGAGTCGAATAAATATTATAGCTGTTTTATGCTCTTGATGTTCGATCTTTATTATCAATCAATGATTCATCTAATGATTATTTTTTCGGTTGGCAGGACAAAATTTTCCTCGTCATATATCGTATGTATTCCTGAAACTTCACTAATCTTTGAAAGGTGATCATATTCAACAAACAAGATAAGTTTTAACGTCATATCAGAATGATTAGATTTATTTAAATATAGCTACTCTCAAAATTAAACTTGTTATAAATAAGTAGAAGAGTTTAAAAATTTATTTTTAACGGTAAAAAAATGTTGATTTTTGGATTATCTACCTCTAAGTAAAAAAAAAATATTGGAATTAGAATTTATTACGCAATTTTTGACAACAAAAAGTGAATCGCACTAAAAATTTGGAATAAAATCTAATTAGTTTTTTCATAGAATGTGGATTTGGTATATGAATTAACAATATGATAATATCAACTTCAAGGTCTAGATAAATAATTTAAAATTTCTTGACAGCTCAAGACCTTGTCTATCCCTTGCTTCCTTCCTTTTTTTTGCTTTTCATTTGATCTTTTTTTGACGTGACAACGTCTTACAAATCATGTGTCTATAGTGGCATGTTAGAGGGGCATGCACGAAAAAGTTTATTGGGTTGAATAACTCCTCTGTCTTAAGAGGTATAATTATGAGAAATATACGGTTAGAAAGAATGAGTTTTCAGCTAAAGATTTCACCATTTATTTTTTCCTTATCATTTTATTTTACCGCGCTGCGGTAAATTCTAATTTGAAAGTTTAAACCCCTGTAGATTCTGAACGGCTAATCAGATCAGACTAAATGATATGTCATTTAGTGCAGAAAGATAACCTCTAATAGAATAAATAAAATAATCCCGAGTAATTAACTCCAAAATTGGTTTTTTTCTCGAAAAACCTCATTTTTTAGGCAAAAAAATATCGAAAAATAGCCCTACTTGTGCAACGCATAGCCACTTGACCATAAAAGCTACATTAAATTTAAATATAGTTTTAGAAAGAGTGGTTCAATACCCCCAGGGCTTTTTTTCTTTTTTTTGATATGAGGTCATTTTACCGCATGAGAGCGCTCGGCGGGATTTCGTTTTTCGAAATTTTAAACCCCTGTAGATTCCGAACGGCTAATCAGATCAGACTAAATGGGATGTCATTTGGTGCAGAAAGAAAACCTCTAATAGAATAAATAAAAAAATCCCGAGTAATTAACTCCAAAATTGGTTTTTTTCTCGAAAAACCTCATTTTTTAGGCAAAAAAATATCGAAAAATAGCTCTAATTGTGCAACGCCTAGCTACTTGACCATAAAAGCTACATTAAATCTAAATATAGTTTTAGAAAGAGTGGTTCAATACCCCCAGGGCTTTTTTTCTTTTTTTGATATGAGGTCATTTTACCGCATGAGAGCGCTCGGCGGGATTTCGTTTTTCGAAATTTTAAACCCCTGTAGATTCCGAACGGCTAATCAGATCAGACTACATGAGATGTCATTTGGTGCAGAAAGATAACCTCTAATAGAATAAATAAAATAATCCCGAGTAATTAACTCCAAAATTGGTTTTTTCTCGAAAAACCTCATTTTTTAGAGCAAAAAAATATCGAAAAATAGCCCTACTTGTGCAACGCATAGCCACTTGACCATAAAAGCTACATTAAATTTAAATATAGTTTTAGAAAGAGTGGTTCAATACCCCCAGGGCTTTTTTTCTTTTTTTTGATATGAGGTCATTTTACCGCATGAGAGCACTCGGCGGGATTTCGTTTTTCGAAATTTTAAACCCCTGTAGATTCCGAACGGCTAATCAGATCAGACTACATGAGATGTCATTTGGTGCAGAAAGATAACCTCTAATAGAATAAATAAAAAAATCCCGAGTAATTAACTCCAAAATTGGTTTTTTTCTCGAAAAACCTCATTTTTTAGGCAAAAAAATATCGAAAAATAGCTCTAATTGTGCAACGCATAGCGACTTGACCATAAAAGCTACATTAAATTTAAATATAGTTTTAGAAAGACTGGTTCAATACCCCCAGGGCTTTTTTTCTTTTTTTGATATGACGTCATTTTACCGCATGAGAGCACTTGGCGGGATTTCGTTTTTCAAAATTTTAAACCCCTGTAGATTCCGAACGGCTAATCAGATCAGACTAAATGGGATGTCATTTGATGCAGAAAGAAAACCTCTAATGGAATAAATAAAAAAATCCCGAGTAATTAACTCCAAAATTGGTTTTTTTCTCGAAAAACCTCATTTTTTAAGCATATGTCGCCCTTAATGGATAAAAAAAAAGCCACACCTGTCATATATTGTTTCAATGAAAATGTTTGAACATGTTTATTTATGAAAACAAACTACTAGCATAAAAAAAAAACAATACTTTCTCTCTTTATATTTCAATATAGGTAAGAGAAAAAAAATTTTTTTGAAATCAAGCAAAAGACGTTGTCACGTTAAAAAGCCACCGGCTGTGTAGAAGACACAGCCAACACCTAATTTTTTTTTTAGATTTTAAGCCTAGGTTAGGTATAGGTTATAGATAGTTGTTTTGTTGAAGAATTCTTGATTTTGTGTGTTTTTATTTTATTTTTATTTTTAAAAATAATTAACATGGCATGATCTGCATATGAATGCATGAAACGACCTATAAAAACAAGTAAAAGACAGCAAAATTAAGAGGAATCTGGGAAAACATTTTCTTTCTACAAGCCCCCTAAAAAGCTTATTTTGATGAGAAAACATCAGGTATTTTTTTTTTTTTTATCATAACAAGTGCCTCAAAACTACCAGTCATATTTATATATAGTCAGTTTTTTTTTTTTTTTAAACATCCACACTTTGTTTTCTCATTCACACTCACATTAACACTCACATTCACACAGTCTTTTCGGCAACTTAAGGCCTTTTAACGATACTCGTATTTTTAATAATATATCTATTGGGGGTCCAGGCATTTCTATATACTCAGTTAATTGCATAAATTTATCATACTAAACAAAATATTTTTTGTATATAACATTATGAGATTTATATTAATTTTTAATATTAATATTTTTGGTAATTAATTTAAATATATTAATAAATATATTTTTTGTTTATATTTTATTTTTTGTAACCATTTTTCCATTAAACTAATGATAATTTCTTTTTTTAATTGACTAATCAACAGCATTAGGAAGAGAATGATTGCCGCAACATTTAATTTTTTTATACATATATGCATATCAAAACGACCTGCGGCTGAAATAAAATAATTTTTAAAGAGTTTTTCCTTCATGAGAAAATTTTTGCTCACATAATTTTCCAAAAAAAAGCCCGAAATTTGATGATATATTAACATTACGTTCAATGGAAAATCCAATGTTTTCATCTTTTCAATATGGCGGCTGTGACGTCATTTAGGCGACAACTTTTTATTCCAAAGCTTCCCTCCCTACCTCCCTGGGCATAACTAACTTTTAATTTTAAATAACTAACTACTCATGAAGATACTACTATGAGGGAGGAAAGTGCCCTCCCTTCCCCCGGGGGGGCGAGGGAGAGGTAAAATGAAGGGGAGAAGCTTGAGACAAATGTCTTAATTGCCACTTAATTTGTAGTATATGTAAATTTCACAAGATTTGATTCAGAGAATAGAAAATCGAGGTTCTTGATAAACATTGGGATTTTTATTTACCCTAAAATATCAAAAATTAGTTCGGGTCCTAAGGGGGAGTTTAAACATCTAAACCAATCCCCGCCCCTGGGGCTGGGAGAATTACGATGGAAATTAAAAAAACGATAGTTTTAATTATGAATACAACTTAATCTTTGAATAACTTTTAAGGGGTTGAATTTATCGAACAAAGTATTCAGACCTTTTTTGTAGAGCTTTAAATTTCCTACAAAATATGTTTTGACGGTATTTTTAGGTATATTTGTTTCAGTGGAATAAAATAAACTGCAAAAAGTGCAAAAATCCCATGTTATTTAAATGGGAAATGGATTATGATTTAGGCTCGGTTTAATATGAATTTAATATGAATATTAAAAGTTGATATAGATCTGATATTTTTTTTTTTAGGTCAAAACTTAAAAATTTAGAGGGCGTTTGCGCATGAAACGCAATTCGGGAAATAACGGGCACCCTAATATATATATATAAAAACACTCACACACACATCCACACAGTTTTTTCGGCAACTCAGGCCATTTAAAACTTAAACGATAACTTGTATTTAATAATATATAAATATTTGGGGTCCAGGCATTCTTATTTAAGCCATTTGGTATCCAAATGAGTTAAATAAAATTATCGGACTGCCTGGAATCCGAACCCACGACCCTTGGTATAGAAAACCATCACGCTAGCCCCTACACTAAGCCCGAGGGACATTAGTTATTGCCTGCTCTTTTTTAATAATAAAAAAATACAGATACTAAAGGTAATGAGGGCCAGAATAGTGCGACCGATGGCTAGGTTGATTATAAGACTTACCGAAAATACGCTGCTTTGTCTTGCCTTCCACCGGCATTCTCAGTGAAGTATAGCCATTGAGTCGATTTTTTTCTGCAAAAAAAAAAGAATTTATTATTTTTATGAAATTTACTAACTAAATAATTTTTAGTATGAACGAAATAGCTGGCCATACGCGAAGAAATAGATCTGGGTTTTGACCGTGCCGGACCAAACGCACAGATTTATTTTTTGTTAGTGGGCAAGCAAGCGACAGTTTTTACCGCCCCGGACCATTTAATTAAATGGTGACTTTTGGAGAAGGCTGGGGGAGGGGAGGATATGTTACTATAAAGAATTTTTTACAAATTTTTTGGACGTTTAAAGAAAAAAAAGTCTCAGTTCTTTTAAGAGAGGAATATGGCTGAATTTCCCTCTTTTCAATAAAAACTTTTTTAACAAAAAATTGTATGGTTTTTTATAGATGGGCCCGACCTCCCCTGGCCCCCGGGAAGGACCCCCGGGCTTCCCCCCTCCCCGGGGGGGGGGTGGTGTCCTTTCCCCTGGCCCCGCGCCCCCCCCCCCTCCCCCCCCACCCCCCCCCGCCCCGGAGCCGGAGGGTGGGGCCTCGGGGGGTATGGGTCTTTTGGCCCTACAGTAACACACCCCTCTTTTTTCTTATATTCTATACTCATTTTAAATATAAATTTAGAATTGATATATTTAGAATTATTTTATTTTAAAAATAATTTATTTATAAAAATATTTAAAAAGCTTTTTGTCCACTTAATTGTTAGTTCTTTTTTTTAAATTATTTTGCATATCCATACTCATATTCCAAAGCACAGAGACTTTACTTTCTCTTACTTCTATATATGTTAATATAAAGAGAGAAAGTATTGGATTCATGTCAAAAATTGGATGTCGAGATTTTGATGGATATACACGTTTTGAAGTCCCCTGAATCCAAAAAAGGGGTTTTCGCCAAATGGTTTGTTTGTGTGTGTTTGTATTCAATTTATAAAAAGAAGAAATTGGTGGGGTTGAAAATTTAATATTCAAGTTAGACACCTCCCTGGAGCGTGAAAATAAGCTTTTAATCAAAATCGGCTGAAGAGTACTAGTACTTTACTGATGTACTTTTTCAGTTTTTTTTTTCGATTTTCTCAAAATTCGCTGCAATGATTTTTTTTTTAATTCATAAATCAATTATTTTTTAGATACTCTTTAAAATGTATATTCTCATTTTGCTATTGAAATCTTCTGAAGACTACTTTACTCTTAAATTTCATAGGAAAGATAGAAGAAATGATGCCATGATAACAAAATATAAATACTGTATTATCCCATGTATAAATTTTACATCTTGAATTCAAATGTACAGTGAGGGAAAGGGAGGGTACAGTGAGGGTGTCCCACCCCTGAGTTTTCCTATACTTGTGATTATTTCATTCTTTTTAAAAAAATATTAAATATTTTTTAATGAAAACTTTGATGGTTCAAACCGAGAAAATTTCCAATAAATATTTCATTTTCTTTTATAAAAACAATGAAATAATCACAAGTAGAAAACGCATGGTGGGACTTAATATTGTCCCTCACTATACTGTACTGTCGGAAACTAAATATATCTCGACACAAAAAAATCTGGTATGACAAGCACAGAACTCAACTTTCGATTACAGAAGCTAAGAGAAAGTTGTGTGCTGTGGCCAGTCACACCAGATTTTTCCCGATATGAGAGCATTTTTATCCTACTTGATCTGTCTAGTTGGCAGGCGAAACTTTTGTCAAGACGAAAGACCACGGATTTGGTCAAATCCGCGGCTAAAACTGCGGGGCTCCAAAGATTTTGCCCACACCCGTACGGTTTGGTCCGTGGCGGGTCAATTATACAGGTTGATCTGCGGGTTTTTCCTTTACGTTTGCGAGTGATGACGATTTTAGCCGTGGCAGGTCGACCCGGCAGATTGGTCCGCCCCGGTCCAACTCGACGGGTCTACCTCTTCGTGTATGGCCAGCTAATATCCAATTATAAAACTTTCGGAGGAAGTAGCCATGGAAATGGTCTGAATAAAATATACCGGTTTATATATATAATCAAAAGAGAAGTTGCTGTTGATGTTATTAGTTGGGAAAGAGCAAGTACAGCAAAGAAAAGAAATCCTTTATGTACCAAATGCCGAAGGAGACGTTTTGGACAAAATTTATTCGTCCATCCTCAGTCCTTGTAGGCTTAAAGAGTCTTTATAAATTGAACCTCGAGAATTCCAATTTTTTGATAATGAAAACTCTTCAGCTGTAAATTTCGGTAAATCGAAAAAAGTGCTGTGTATTTAGAATTTTGTTCTTTAGATGCTTGTAAACTCGAAATCTTTTTTCGTAACAAGAGGGGTCGAGGACGTTCTATAATTCGAACTAGGCCACTTACCATTTCTATCATTCGAATTTTTCCTAGCAATGAATACTCCTTATTTTGCGCGTAATGTTTACCTCCTTTCAGCCGAGCTTAACTAGCCTAATTGTCTTTAGTTTCTCACGATGAGTACAGTGCAGGCAGAAGTACGTCTCTCTTTACTGTGCCCGAAAAAAAATTATCGCGGCCGTGGTTCAAAAAAAAAAAAAATGATTTCGCCAAAACTTTCAATATTTTACCATCAAAGCTGTATACAACTTTGAAGAAAAAAAGGAAGAAATTTTACAAAGTCATTTGCAGGGAAATCTCAAGCGGGCCAGTAGGCTCTGACGACGAATTCTCTATTCTCGAAAATTGGTTAAACAAGTGGCTTCGACAATGTAGAGCACAAAACTTACTTGTTGGAGGTGCTCTTCTCAAAACGAAAGCAAAAGACACGGCAAAATTGGATTATATAATAAAAACTCTATAATAATTCGAATTTTTTTTCTTCTTGAAAATTCAAAAACTCGTAATTCGAATTTTTCTTGAAATCCCTCGGATTTCGAATTATCGAAAGTAGACTGTATTTATTTTATAAATCGTTCTTGATGCACAAAAGTCCGTGCCCAAAAGGGCGACTGTTTAAAAGGACGTGAGTCCCTTTTAGGGATTCTCTAAAAGACACTAACGTCGTTTTAAACTTTGTGCCTAAAATAAATATAAGCCTACAAGGACTGAGGATGGACGAATAAATTTTGTCTGAAACGTCTCCTTCGGCATTTGGCATACAAAGGCTTTCTTTTCTTTGCTTCTCCTGTACTTGCTCTTGTCGAGTTAATATATATGTATATATATATATATATATATATATATATATCGACATTCTAATTAGTAGTGTCTAACTCCATTTTGGTTTATTTTTCAGGAGAGCCAAAAAACATTTAATTGTCATTGTTAAAGCCAATGTTAAACACTTTTTGTGCGGCAACTTTTCGAACTGAAAAATTTGAATTACGCTCTTACCCAGTTCAGGGCATAAGGAGAATGATATTTTTCATCAGAAAATAATACAAAAAAATGATTTTCGAAAAAGTGGAGTTAGACACTTTTCTACTGAGACCGTCGATATATACTAATATCGATTTACTAATTAGAACGTCGATATATAGACCTATATATATATATATATATATATATATATTAAAATTATGTCATCTTTTAATTTTGCCTAGGAATAAATACTTCCTCTGAAAATTTTATTTCAACAATATTTACAAAAAAATATTTTTAACCTCTTCACAGATTACTCCAATTATGAAGAGTGTGTTTGGAATTGTTTATTCCTTTATCTTTTACAAAGTTTAAGCAAGTTCAAGCGAAGGTTCAGAGGTTCTCCCGTTTGTTAAACTCGCCTATCATCTTAAATATTGGTGATCTCTCTAAAATTTGCGTTCTTGACTTACCCTGGTAGAGGAGTGACCGCTTTCGCGAGTTGAACGCCGGGACCCTAAAACCAATTTTAGCGAGTAACTGGCTGCAGTCCCAGCGTCCATCAAGCAACTTGCCCAGGTTACCGAAAGATTCGTCAGCTCTTCTTTCAGAGAGACTCCTCAAATCGAACAACCCAAGCAAGTCGGTGTATCTAATACAATGGTCATAATGACCAGTAGCCCTAAAGTATAGATATCTCAGGAATTTTCTCTGGACTTTTTCCAGAGCGTCTACCTGTAGAGCTGAAATCGGGCTCCACACCAGGGGAACATACTCTATGTGAGGCCTGACAAGTGAACAATATAGATTTTTAATTGTTGAGACATTATCAAAAGACTTGGAGTTCCTTTTGATGAACCCAATCATTTTATAAGCCTTGTTGATAATTGTCTCAATCTGTTCTCCGAAACATAGTTTTCTGTCCATTATAACTCCTAAATCTTTTATTTTTTCAACCCTAGGGAGTTCGTTGTCATTTATTTCGTATTTGTACAAAAACGTTGACCTTTTTTTACAAAAACTGATTGCCGAACATTTGTTTGCATTCATCGACAAGTTATTTGTTTTGCACCACTCAGATATCTTGTTCAAGTTATCCTGTAGAGTTAGACAATCAGAGATATCACCAATTGTATTATATATTTTAAGATCATCCGCATATAGGAGAAACTCTGAACCTTTGATGTGATTACAAATATCGTTTACAAATATAATGAAGAGTAAAGGACCCAAGTTAGAACCTTGAGGCACACCAGAGGTTGCAACGAACTCAGAAGAGATTCCATCCTTGAAAATAACAGATTGTTTTCTATTGTAAAGATACGATTTAAAATATCTGACCAGTGAGCTAGATAAACCATAATATGACAATTTTTTCAATAAGAGCTCATGATCAACTGAATCAAACGCTCTGGATATATCCATGTACACAGAGTCAACCTGAAGGGCCCCGTCAAGACCCTCGGCAATGTAATCCACATACAATGCAAGATTAGTGAAGACAGATTTTTTGGGTAAGAATCCGTGTTGGTGGTCAGAGAGATATTTTCGAATATAGTTTAAGGTATATTTATATATTATACTTTCAATCAACTTAGCGGGTATAGATATTAAGGCAATGGGGCGATAATTTGAAATTAATCTTGGATCCCCTTTTTTATGAATAGGTTTTATGTATGTTTTTTTCCAGAAATCTGGAAAACAATTTGTTTTCAAGCTTAAGTTAAAAAGAAAGTATAATGGATCAATTAGTAGTTGAGAGCATCCTTTAAAGATATAAGGGGGTATACCGTCAGGTCCTATTGACCTTTTTGACTTCAATTTAATAATTGCGAAATATATATCTTCTCTGGAAATTTCATCTATCTTCAAAAAATCATTGCACATGCCGTCGATCAAGTAGTCGTTTCGGGGACCAGAGAGACCAGTGCACAAAGAGGCAAAGTGACCGGCAAACGCGTCGGACACCTGTTTGGAGTCAGAAATATTTTTTCCATCAACAACAAAGTAATCAGACACCACTCTGCCAGTCCTTCTACTATTAATAAAATTCCAAAATGTTTTAGGGTCATGGCTTATATTTTGTTCAATTTTTTTAACATAATTTTTATATAAACCTCTACCTTCAAGATGAACCTCTCTTCTGAGTTTTACATACCGCTTACGAAATTTTAATTTGCCAGTTTTACAGAATTTAGTTCTATTTTTGTGTTTTAATTTTATTTTAGTAATAAGCCTCTGATTGTACCATGGAGGATATATATTTTTAGTCCTCTTTTTTACAGGAATACTGGCTTTAAGAGCAGAATACAATAAATTATTGAATAGGTTTACAGCTTCGTTTATCTCCGTTTCACTATATAATGCCCTCCAATCAGTATTTCTAAGAAGATTATAAAGTAGAATATAATTTCCTTTTTTAAAATTTAAATTTTTAACAGAATCGGTGGTAGGTTTGGAATAATTAAGTTTATTTAATTTTAAATTATTTAGAATCACAGTGAGAGGAGGATGATAATCGTCAACTCTAGACAAAGAAAATTCTGCCCTATTTACAATGAGTTCGACATAGTTGGTTAAGATCAAGTCTAGAGTTTTTCCATCCTTATTTAGTATGTCATTTTTTGAATATAATTGGTTAAATTCTAAAAAACATTTTAAACGACTACAATTAGAACCTAAGCCATATGTGGCAAACTGTGAGCCATATATTTGTAAATTAAAATCACCCAATATGATCAATTTAGCGCATGTTTCAAAATTGTATCTTTCATAATTATCATAAAATTTCTCATAGATATCAGGTGGAGAGTTGGGAGGAAAGTAGCAGGTTGCTAAGTAAATAATAGTTCCCTTGTGATCATTGAGTTTAATACAAATACTATTTGTACACTCCAATGTAAGAATCCGTTCATACGAAAAACACAATTTAGGTACATTAAGCGCAATAAGTACACCCCCACCTCGAGTTTTTAGGGTTTCAGAAGGATTGCGATCATTTCTAAAAATTTTATAGTTATTAGGAAAAAGTTCAGAATTTTGAATATCTTTATGAAGCCACGTTTCAGTTAAACATATTACCTCGGGCAATTCAGCTTGACATTGCAAGTAAAATTCTTCGCATTTTGTGCGCAGTCCTCTTACATTCTGGTAATATATCTCTAGGTGTCGCTGCGTTGATCCTCTTGATGATGGTCGTTTTTTGAGTTGTGGTCAATCAGCTTTCCAACGAAGTTTTTGATTAGAATGCCCTCTGGCCAAACATCTTCGTGATGCACTTTGACATAATCATCAGCATTTATAGAGAGATGGAAGGATGAATATGTTAGATATTTGGTTTTTAGTTTGGTGCATTTCGCATTTTTAATTTTTAAATTATTTAGAAGAAAGGACTCTATTTCAATCGTAGTTGTCGAAGGGTCTAACCTGGATATAAATAGTTCCTTTTTTTTAATTTTTTTGGCAGGCTTGAGGGCAGTAGATTTCATGCACCCTTGTAGGGCCTGGGTAAATTTATTTTTCTTTTTTTGTGCGTGACTAATTTAAAACCCTCTTGATCAGTGTTTTCTTCAGAAATTTTATCAGCATCTGAAACCGATTCACTGTGTGAGGGTTTAGATAAAGCAGAGTCGTTTGTAGAATAAGATGTTGTGGGTTGAACAACATTTTCAGAAGAAGGATTCGCCAATGGAGAATTGTTCGATTTGTTTGATCGAGCAATGCCTGCATAAGTTTTTGCTCCTAATTTTAATTTAGCATCGATGGTGTTGTTTGTACGCCCTTCAGCCGGGAGTTGCTTTTTGTTTTCAAGTAAGAGCAGTTTTTTCATGCTGACAATCTCATTCTTCAGTTCTCTATTTTCAGCTCGAATATATATTAATTCATTTGATAAAGATTTGACTGTCTTAAGAATTTCCAATATATATTTTTCACTGTTATTTATCTGTAGTTCTTCATTATTTTCTTCATCAGGATGATTGTGGTCCCCAGTGAGAGTATTTATATCATTACATTGTATACAGACAAATTGCATTTTTTCATCTTCGATTTTTAAAATAATTCCTTTTTCATAAATTGTGGAATCATTATATTTTTTAAAACAGTTGGAATGAATTTTTTTATCGCAAAAACCCATACATTGTAATTTAGAATGGAAGTTGAATATTTTAGCTTCGCATAGATGACAAAATTTTGTCAGGCATCTTGCAAATAAAATAATATATATATTGATATAATTAGACGACCAGGATTAAGGATCTTAGTTAGAAGGGGATAATCTTCACGCCACAGAGGCCAAGCAGGGCGACTTGGGTTCTGGATGGCCTTGAACTGGGGATAAGGGTGTGAGTGGCCGTCTAAGTGGATAATCAGCTTATTGTGCAGTTTAAAATAAATATTAGTTATTTTTGATAAAATGAAATTTGATTATGGAAAAAAAAAATTAAAAACAAATGAATTTTTACAAATAACTTCATTGTTTTAAGAAAAATTTGTTACGTAATAGTATGATTGAGAAGTCCTCACCATAACACGTGTGCAGATAGAAGATTCAGAAAAAATGATGGGAAAAGTCCCCAGATATCTCGCTTCAAACGGGAGCTCACTCAAAACACATCCGAACAGATTAAAAGATTTTATATATTTAAACTATATATTTAAACTAAATAATTATATAATAATAATAATATACATACAGTCGTGGACAAAATTGAGTGGACAGGTATCAAAAATAACAAAAAGTTAATTTAATTTAACTAATAATGCCTTTATTCAAAACTTTAAATAAATAAATAAATAACTGGCCTCCACACACACCCCTACAGCCAGCCGATCCACCCACTGATGTGGCGACATAGATGGCAAATGGGAAGGTGATATGATGGATTCTAGTGCAATAGAACAGCTCTAAGGCCTTAGTGTATTGCACGCGTCAGGGGGTTAAAAATCGTCAAATAAATAAAATAAATAAGTTAAAAAATAAAATAATATACAATGATCCATCTTTATATTTGCTTCAATGCACTAATGAATTTATTTATTGATGATTCGAAAAAATCGATCTCGTTCGAAAATCTGTTTGATTCTAGTTGGCATCTTTTCAATGGATTGCATCTTGATAGTTTCGGGCATGCAAATAACTCCGAAGATCTCAATCCAGGTTTGGGAACCCTAAAATATATTTCTTCGATCGGGACATGGTGCAGCTGATGAATAGTCTTATAGATGAATTTTAAATCCTCGATGTTTCGCCTCCACTTAAGTGATTCGAGTTGGATTACGTTACAGACGTTAATTGAGAATTTCTTTTTTGAGTAGAGTTAGAAATTTATTTATTTTTATTTTATTTATTTTATTTATTGCACATTTAAATTAACAAAGTATAATTTGATAATATAAACAGAAAAATTATTTTTAATAAATAAGAAATTAGAATTTTTTATCATTATATCATAAAAACGTAATTTTGCACTTGGACAAAATTAAGTGGACACTGTAAAAATGCTGAAAAATTGAGCTATTAATATTTTGTATTACAGGCTTTTGCTTTTATTATTGCTTGTAATCGTCGTGGCACACTTTCTACAAGTTTTTCCAAATAATTTTTTGAAATTGTAGTTGCAATTCATTGTAAAATTGTTCTTTATTGTCTTCTTTCATAATGTAATTTCTCCATCCAATATAGCTCCACAAATTTTCGATATGGTTTCAAAAAGTGCAGTTCATAAAATGTATACAAAATATTTAGAATATAATACTGTCGAAAATGTACATGGTCGGGGACGGAAACATAACACAAGTGCATACGAAGATAGAATAATTTTGAGAGAATCCATGGAAAACGTCACGAAACATTGTTGAACAACTAAAATTAAATATATCTTCAAGAACTGTGAGACGTAGATTAAATGATGAGGGTTTAAAAAATTGTGTAGCTATGCGCAAGCCACACATCAGTAAAGTGAATAAAAGGAAACGTTTAGATTTTGCAAAAAATATGTAAATATGCCATTATCATTTTGGAAACGAGTAATATGGAGTGATGAAAGTAAATTTGAGCTGTTAAATAAAATAAAAAGAACGCATGTGAGGAGGAAACCAAATGAAGCTCTAAAAAAAAGCAGTATGTTTTACCAACAATCAAAAATAAAAGAGGCTCAATAATGACATGGGCTTGTTTTTCATGGATAAAGTTGGAAATTTAGTATCTATAAATGGAATCATGAATTCAGATAAATATATTGACATTTTAAATGAAAACTTAGAAGAATCTTTTCTAAAAATGGATCTCGATGACGACTGGATGTTTCAACAAGACACTGATCCGAAGCATACAGCGAAGAAAACCAAACAAATTTTCCAGGATTGTAAGATTAAAGTTCTTGAATGGCCTCCACAAAGTCCGGACCTTAACCCAATCGAAAATTTGTGGAGTTAATTGGATCCATTAGAAAAAAGTCATAATAAAGAAGAATTTTTCAATGAATTGCAACTACAATTTCAAAAAATCAATAAAAATTATTTTAAAAAATTTGTAGAAAGTGCCACGACGATTACAAGCAATAATAAAAGCAAAAGGCTGTAATACAAAATATTGATGACTCAATTTTTCAGCATTTTTACAGTGTCCACTTAATTTTGTCCAAGTGCAAAATTACGATTTTATGATATAATGATAAAAAATTCTAATTTATTATTTATTAAAATTAATTTTTCTGTTAATATTATCAAATTATACTTTGTTAATTTAAATGTGCAATAAAGTTTTGAATAAAAGCATTATTAGTTAAATTAAATCAACTTTTTGTTATTTTTGATACGTGTCCACTCAATTTTGTCCACGACTGTATATACATAGGTAAGAGAAAGTAAAAAACTTGAAATTGGACTTCAATCGGCCGAAAGATTCATAAAAGTAGTGAAAATCTTAATTTTTTCAAAGTTTTTTGTCTTTGTATTTTTAGTTCCTTTGACATCAAGCATTTTTTTTAACCCTTTTCGGCTACAGAGGCCATTTAGGGGTGATAAATTTATTTATTTTAATGAAAATACATAGTATGAATGGCTACCGGAGGGCGTTCCACACGCTGATTGCCCGGGGTCACCAATCCCGAGCTTTCACCGTGCTTGGCATCACTTAACCGCAACGATTGTGGTGACTGTTGCTCTTCTCCGTTGCCAGGCCCCCGGCGACATCAAGCATTTAAAAACAGTAAAAAAAATTTGTTTTATCTCTAGGAGTATATATTCCGATCGCGCAAGTCCATTGAAGTTTAACGAAACTCGTCATTTTTGTTGAAGATAGTATTTATTTCTATTTAATTGTTTCTATGGTTCTATATTTGTAATCATTTATATTATTATATTTATATACAAATAAATATTGAACGTTGTACATATCAGTTTTTATCAATTTTTGGACTCATTTACCCATGTGATCCAAAAGTAGTAAGGCTTTTGAAATAAAACACAAACGGTTTAAGATTTTTCCAAATTTATTTTATCCCCTTCCGCAATAATACGAATATACCAACGTTTTCTCCAATCTTCGAAACAATTGTTATACTCTATTTCCTGGATGGCCTTTAATGCGACTTTTATCTCGTCAATCGTGTCAAAACGATGGCCACGGAGATTGAGAAACAGCCAGAAGTCCGACGGAGCCTAAATCAGGCGGTTGGGGGGGCGATATGAGTGGAAAAGCGAAAGATGAGCCATATGAGATGGTACATTATCGTGGTGGAAAAACCACGAGTTATCCTCCCACAATTCTGGTCTCTTTTTGCGTATGGACTCACGCAAAAACCATTTTTCATGCAACTTCTCAAAGGCCTTGAGGATGAACTCGACTGGCGACCGAAACGTCGACAATCAAATAAAAAGTCTGATAGAAATTGATTGTATTTTTATCTGATTTTATATTAATATTTCTAACAACGTTTAAAATTTTAATATTTTTTTCTCTAAATATATTACATTTTTTCATGGGGAAGGGAGAACTCTCCCTGGCGACGACTCTCTATTATATAGAATTTAGGAAGTTGCAAGAGACAATTGATTAACAAACATATGTCGGAAGTTTACTTCTTATTTAAGCCAGATCTTCTAGCAGGTATTATAAAAAATTAAAAACAATTTTCTATTTTCAGAATTTTTATTCATAGATGACTGGTGTGCACAATAAACTACCTGTACTATTTTATAAATGAAGCAGAATATTAAATGCAAAACGTTTATTTGTCAAAACCCGGAAATCAATAATAACAACAACACAATCACCAACACAACCAAATAACAATACATATTTTACTATCACACAACTTCTTTTTTTTTTTTCTTTTTTTTTTAAGACTTGTTCAATCGGTCACTTCTTCTAACCAAGGTGAGAAAAGAAGAATTTCTTCTATAATTGCCGTCAGCTGTCTTAACTATATACGACCGTGGAAATTGTGTTTTTGTCAAAATTTCTCCATATAATTTTCTATCTTTAATCCACACCTTATCTCCTTTTTTAAATTCTTCTCTCTCCACGACTCTATGACGTTCATCATAATTTCCCTTCATTTTCATTTTAGTTTCATTTTCCTTAGTTTTCACCAGTTCATGATCAATAATTTGAGGCTTCAACAATTGAGGCATTATTGGCAAGGGTGTCCTTAATTTCTTATTCATCAAAAGTTCAGCTGGCGAAAACCAATTCTGTCCCGGGGTATTTCTGTAGTTGAGCAAAGCTAAATATATATCCTGATTTTTAGATTTCTTCAAAATATTCTTAATTGTTTGCACTCCTCTTTCTGCCTCACCATTGCTCTGATGATAAAAGGGACTACTCGTTGTATGATTAAACCCATAATCATTCGCAAAATTCTTCATAGATTCAGATATAAATTGTGTACCACTAACCGTGACAAGCTCCAAAGGGACCCCAAATCTTGAAAAAACGGATTTAAAAGCATTTATGACTCTTTCTGACGTCATACTACTTAATTCTACTATTTCAATATATCTTGAAAAATAATCAATTATTAAAAGATAGCTTTTATTTAAAAAGTGAAAGATATCAGCCCCAACTTTTTAACCAAGGGCCTTCTGGAAACTCAGTACATATCATCGGCTCACGTCTTTGAGATTTATTTTCTAAACATCTTGAACAATTTTGAATTTCCTGAGTAATTTGGCTATTCATAAATGGCCACCAAATTGACTGTTTGGCTAATCTATGACACCTAGAAATTCCTTGATGTCCCTGATGTATCTCGGGGAAGAAAAATCAAAAGAATCAGGCGGCTTAATCTGAAACATTGTATTATAATCCATAACTCCAGAATCTTGACTCTTCTTTTGTCTTCTTTTATTAGGCATAAATCCAGACCACTTCTGACACCATGTACTATTTTATAAATGAAGCAGAATATTAAATGCAAAACGTTTATTTGTCAAAACCCGGAAATCAATAATAACAACAACACAATCACCAACACAACCAAATAACAATACATATTTTACTATCACACACTACCAGTTTCGGTCTATCTAGAGACCATCATCAGATCTGCAAAAATAATTTATAACATGAGCTATTACAAGTCAAATAAATTTTACATGAAAGTTTATTAAAATTTATATGACTTGTAATAGCTCATGTTATAAATTATTTTTGCAGATCTGATGATGGTCTCTAGGTAGACCGAAACTGGTAGTTTATTGCGCGCAGCAGTCATCTATCAATAAAAATCCTGAAAATAGAAAATTGTTTTTAATTTTTTATAATACCTGCTAGAAGATCTGGCTTAAATGTCCCCATGACCTCCCGTGATTGGAACAAGCTCCCTGCGTCTATCTTCCCCAAAACCTACAATCTTCAGACTTTCAAGTCTAACCTCCACAGGCATCTTCTCAGTTCCCGCAGTTGAGTTCCCCCTTTATGCTTCTCCTTTTGTTTTTATTTTCTTCCTGGCTGCATGTGACTATTGGTCATTATAGGTCTTCGGACCTTATGCACCCATTCCAAAAAAAAAAAGAAAAAAAAAATAAGAAGTGAACTTTCTACATATGTTTGTTAATCTCTATTATATGTCAATTGAGAGAGTTGAAT
>JAKCPI010002682.1:0-19540 GCA_023213315.1 Euborellia annulipes
TACTATAACGAATTTCAGATACAAATTTCTACACCGTTACTATCTGTTATCTGCCAAAACCACCACGACCCAAGTTTCATAGTTGGGGATTATTCTTACCTATATTGGGGACATACATAGAAAAACTTTCAGCTTTTATAAAATAACGAAGGTCTGGCCGTCGCTGGCTCTTGGGCTAATAGAATTTATTAAAAAAAAAAATTCTGTGTTTCCATTATTATTATTATTATTATTATTATTATTATTATTGGTAGCTTTTTGTACCACCATCCCCCTCCCACCCCCACTTAGTGAACGAATTAGTATTTAAATAAATAATGGATAAAATTTGACCCAAAAAGTTTGCTATCCCTACTCCTTGACTTTATTTTATGGTCTTTTCATTTTAAATATTTTCATTTGTAAATTAAGTTGTATGCTGGGTATGTGAGATTGGAGTTATTGGATGGATTATTATGGATTATTCAAGCCGAAACGTTTGCTTGAATAAAAGTGTAAAGGTGTTCGACAACATTGGTTTTATTCCTCCCAACTCCAATATTTTTATTTGTTTTAAATATTATACCATAAAATCATGCTGCTAAATGCAAAAAAGAAGGGTTCCTTTTTAAAAGAAAAAATTACAACACCCACTCCACCCCTGAAGAAAATCGTGGAACAAAATCCAATAAATTGAAGTTTAAGAAAAAAGATAAAGACGCGTTCTCACGAGTCAACTGTTGTTGAACAATTTTAGTCGGTCAACTAAAATTGAATGAAAAACCTAGTGAGAATCTTTGTTTCAATAAAGTTGATCAATTTTTTAGTGGATCAAGAAAAGTCGGACCGGGTTAAACTTTTATCGTTCAAGTATGAGACACGTTCGAGTTGCATCACAAATTGAAACGACTGAACCTTGGATCGCCCAGCCCGTTCAGTTTGTCTTTTCTTTATTCGCGCACCACTACCCTCAAAGCCATTGCAAATACTGAAATGTTTGAACCATTTCACTTGAAACGTTTGAACGAAAAGTAATTCCATAGTTGACAAACTAAAATTGATCAACAAAAGTGAGAACGCACCTTAATAGAGAATAAAAAGGAAAACTTATATTTATTAATTTTCTTCCTTGTCAAAAATATGGATTGATTAGTTTTGGAACAAATATTGAAATTTAATAAGAAACAGGCATATCAAAAATAAATTACAGTAGAAGCTCGATAATTCGTATAGCTACGCGGTGAACATTTTGGTGTACGAATTAGTCTGAAATAGGAATAATCGGGATTCCACTGTATTTATATCATGAATGAAAGAAAATTAAATGTACCTTGCCGAAGTCATTCAATCCATCCATCGGATATGATCTCAATGCACATCATGATGTTATTTCAGAAATTGAATAATTATCACTTTCAATCAATTATAAAAGATAAACACTGAACTCTTGTATCTTAATTTAAACACTGAAATTTATTAGAATTTGACACAAAAATATAAAAAAAGTAAAAACTGGAGAAACGAAATAAAACTGTCTTAACGAAAAAAAATGACCGGAAGTGACTAATTGGATGCTGGCCAGAGAGTATATATTTAAATGGCTTTGCTTTTACGTCATCATCTAGAATGGCGCTTCAAATGAATTATTTAATTTTAAAAATTATTAAGCTTATATTTATAATATTAATATTTTTTATTATTTATAAAAAATAAGCTTTCAACGTTCATGTAAAACATCCCACTCAATTTATTTTCATGAAACTTTATTATTAATTAAATAAGAGTAAAAAATTATTATTAATTATAATTCTTAAATAAATCAATATTTAATAATAGAAAGTAATACAAGAATTTTATTATTTCTCAAAAGAGAGTTGGTACTAAGTTTAAAAACATAATTTGCGCTCCCTAAAAAAATATTGGCTATAAAAAATCAATTAAATTGATAGCTTCAGACTCAATTCTTTTATTTCCTCAAACTGTCAACTGTCATGTGACAATTCATTATATGAAGAAATTATATGAAAAATCAATCTGATTCAAAATGTCATTAATTTTATTTCGATTTTAAGGTAAAGAAATCAATAATCATTAATCTTATTAATTCAAGATTTGGGGGATCAAATGACTTCATTTGTCATTGATAACGCATCTAAATAATTATATTCTTTGAAATTGTTGGATGATGATTATTCTTTGAAAGTGAAAGTAGAATTTCAAAGTCACGTTTCATTTGTCCGCGTCTAATAATCTTATTTTTATTATTTAAAGTAAGTTATTTAATTTTTATTCATGGGCGTAACAAGGGGGACCCGGGGGGACCTCCAGAAGGTTTGCCGCCCCAAGATTGAGTAAATATGGAGCCTTCCGGGCCCCCTGGGGGATGGCTGGTCCCAAGGCCCACCCAGCCAAATTCCCTAATTACGCCCATGTTTTTATTATATACACTTTTCATTTTGAATTTCTTTTAATAATTTATAATCACTCTGCATGTTATTTTAATAAGAAAATTACTTTTAATATAGTTCCAAAGTTTTTATTTTTTCAATCTTGCTACTGGAAGTTTCCAGAAAAACTCAGAGATATTCCATACTATTTTATAATTGGCTATTTATTAAGACATTTTTTTTTTTTTTTTAAACATTCACACTTTTTTTCTCGTTCACACTCACACTCACACACTCATTCACACAGTCTTTTCGGCAACTCAGGCCATTTAAGACTTTAATAGACGATAACCGCCAAATGGCTTAAATAAAATCATCGGACTGCCTGGGTCCGAACCCGCGACGTATGATATAGGAGGTAGGCACGCTACTTACTACGCCAAACTCGGGGGCTAAGACATATTTTAATCATTTGATTAAAAATTATATCAAAAACAAATTTTATAACATTTTTGGAAAATAATTAACTATTGAATGTACGAGTTTTATATTTATTGTTGGTCCCAAGTCTCAAATTTTTACCTGTCTCAAGTCGAATGAACTATGAGACTTGCAGTATTCAGAAATATATTATAGGGTACCTAATATACAGTAATAAGCAATTACTAGTAATTATATTTCAGCCAAATGGTTAATTTTTTTTTATATTTTGAAAGCAAATTTATAGAAATACTTTAAAAAATTAATATCAGTTTCAAATACTGTCACTTGAGTAGACTATATTTGAAATTTATATGTCAATTTAACAAATTCACGAGGACTAAATTCAAAGTTTTTCGGTAAATTAAAATCTCATGCACTAGGTAGATAAATTCTTGGTTAAATAAAAGATGACAAATATAATTTTTCATATATATATATATTTTTCAGAGCGTATAGAGACTAACAAGTTTGCGCAAAATCACTTGTTTCGGCGAAATAACGCCTTCATCAGAGTCACATTAACATGACACTAACATGATGAAGGCGTTATTTCGCCGGAACAAGTGATTTTGCACAAACTTGTTAGCCTCTATACGCTCTGAAATAAAGAAAAAAAATATATATATATATGAAAAATTATATTTGTCATCTTTTATTTAACCAGAAATTTATCTATCTTGTGCGTCAGATTTTAATTTACCGAAAAACTTTGAATTTCGTCCCATTTTTTTTGGTTTCAAGTAACTAGAGTTTACGATATCAAAATGCCATAAACTCGGGTATGGCATATATTCCTAGTAGACGTATATATTCGTGTATATATATATATATATATATATATATTTGGAGGCTTTATAAAGAATAAACTAATAAGGCCTATTTTAATTTTTTTCTAGGCCTTGCATTGGTGGTCCAGCACCTACAGAGGAACATCACAATTTAGAAGATGCTCTCCCTTTTGGCTGACATCCTCTCTTCCTGTCCATCATTCATCGTCGAACAGCCACTTCTCTTATCAACATCTTTAGAAGATGCACTTAACCAACGCAAATGATCCAACCATCTCATTCGATCTGTAAGTTCCTTCAAAACCACTCATTGATTTTTCTCTTTTAACAAACAGGTCACAAAAACTTGCACCGAATATCATATTATTTGAGATTTAAAGTTGTTGATATTAAATAAAAATTCTTGTTTTGGGTTTATTTGTATAAAATACAAAATTTCGGCTACCCATTCTAAAGAGAAAGTTTTGTCCTGTGCGTTAAATCACAGCAGATTTTTATTCATCTCACAAAGTGAATGAGTATTAAAAAAATTTTATTTTTATTTCTTAAAAAAAAAAAATAGCCAAAATATTTAAACCAGAGTAATGTTATTTTCATATGATGATATAAATTCGCTTGTTTTAAGATTATTAGCAAAAAAAATTAGATTCAAAAACATTTCGTGTATATATATATATACAAGTATGTTCTAACTACATCAAATATATTTTATTTACAAAAATTATCCCCAGGTCCTTTGCTAGAAAATAATGAATCCAAACAAAAATCATGATGGAATAAAGCCTTGTTTATATCCTGATGTTATAAAGTAACAATTTTTTTTTTTTTTTTTAATGTTATTTTATGAAAACACAAAGCTAATGTTATTTATATGCGTATAAAATTTTAAAATAAATAAATATTTGGACATTGCGGAATAAAAAAAAAAAAAAAAAATTGAATAAAAACCAAAATTGCCTAAAGGCAAACATTGATTTGTCTTCTGGCAAATCGGATCATTCGAAACATACAAGCACCTATATATAGGTACGAATATAAACATTCTATACATATACAGGCAATTGTTTTTAAAAGGGTATTTTTTCATTTTCATTTATAATTAGCTAGGTTCGTGCAATAGGGATTAGTGCAGTTGCATAAGTGAATTATATTCGATATCAGCAGCACCAAATTTTTTTTTTATGTTTATTGCAAACATTTTAGTATGAATTTGAATTAGAACAATAGGGTGTAAAAGGTTCCTTCCTTAATAAAGACATCTTTCTTGAATGGATGGATATGAGGTAGTTCTCCTTCCCAGCCCACACTTCTCGGCAGGCCCCGGGTTAACCAAACCAAAACGGAGTCATCTTCCATTTAAGGCACTTAAAGCACCTCAAATTGGACCCTTTGTGTCTGTGGGGTGAGTTTTTCTCCCACTTTCCTATCCTTAGAGATTAATGGTGATATAATAATGCTCTCTAGACATTTCATGGAATCATTAACATAAACAAACTTCACAACTTAACGCAATTTTCGAGATGATTTAATAATATTCATGGTTCTTGGATGATCGAATAATACTGGTAATGTTGAATTATTTGCTGCAAGCTGAATTCGAACCTGAGTTGTGTTGAAACTTCAGAATCGTAATCCGGTTTAGCCACTTGCCTTCTCAGACATCTTTTTTAATATCGACTTTCTACTTAGCAAAGTGCCTAACTCCAATTTTGTTTATTTTTCAGGTGAGGCAAAAAACATTTCATTGTCATTGTTAGAGCCACTGTTAAACACTTTTCGTGTGGCAACTTTTCGAACTGAAAAATTTGAATTACGCTCTTACCCAGTTCAGGTCATAAGGGGAATGATATTTTTCAACTGAAAATACAAAAACGTGGAGTAGACTGAGACCGTCGATATATTGATAATGTTTGATTAAAGGACCTTATTATAAAATAAGATACATGAATTTTGGTTTTAAAATTATATAAAACAATTTTTGGCATTATTCGATCATCCAAGAACCGTGAATATTATTAAATCATCTCGAAAATTGCGTTAAGCTGTTAAGTTTGTTTATGTTAATGATTCCATGAAATGTCTAAAGAGAAAAATATATTTGAATTATTATATACATCACCATTAATTATATCTATAAGATCAATTATTTTATCAATCAAACATATAATTATATAATTGTGACCATGACATTTGATATATAGTGCAAATAAAAATAAATTTCTAACACAAACGAGAGTAGCATTTTCTTCTTGCACTTTCCCTCTTCATTTGTGTCGGAAACTGGCACGTTTTAATTACATCTAAAAGTAATTTTCATGGGGCGCGAGGGGGTTACTGAGATGAGTTTCCATTCTTTTCCAATAGAATTGGATAATTTTTTGCCATGAAGAGTTGAATTTAAACCTGAGGTATCTTCAATTCAGGATTAAAAGTTTGCCTGTTTTATCCCCTTGGCACTAATTGACTAACTTGAAAATCATCATTTAAACCTTATACTTTGTTATTATCTTTTGATAATGATCTCTTGATTAATTATAAGCGGACATACGTTTATTCTTCTCCTCTACGTATTTATGCAGCTCAGAAATATTAAAATATCATTTCTTTAAATTCTAATCTTATTTAAATAAGTAAAATTCAAGTTTACGCTTGCCACTATCGTGCTAGTTTTAACTAGATATTCAGTAAATAATAAGAGAATAAATATTCAATTTCAATTAGAAAATTTCTTATAATTTAATCATCTGTTTGGGAGTTTTACTTTTGAAAATGTGTGCCACAAGAGGATGATTTTATTTCAAAATTTCTTATAAATTTGACTTGTTTCCATCGCCACCAACTTTAAATTTTACTATATATTTGTTAAGGGGATTTGTTAGGAAGATCACAAGTTTGGTATGTAAAAATTTTAATTAGTATACTTTTTAAATTTTATATTATTAAATAAGGACTTGAGAAAATAGGCATTTGGAATAAAAATTTTTATATTTACATACCTGAGAAGATTTAGAAAAATTAATTTGTAAAACACATCTTGGCCATTTAGATCCCGTTCCTATTTATTTAAATTGATTGGTAGCCAATTCCATTTAAATACATTTTTGTCGCATGGGCCGGGATGCGAACCCACGACTCTTGGTATAGTGAGCCCCACAATTAAATCCCCACCTGGGAGCTTAAGCTTTGAGTATTTGTTTTAGTATATGGTAAATATGAAATCATTTAAATGATCATCTGTACCAGATTTTATTTTACCTTTTCGGTCATTAAAATTATTTCACTATATACCAAATATTAACCCATATACTCAAGGCTCTAGCTCCCAGGTGGGGACTTAATTGTGGCGCTCACTGTACAAATGGCCAGATGCCACTACACCAAGGCTCGGGGACTAAAACAAACTTAACCATTCCACATGAATAATAAATACACATTTTTAATTAATAGCCTATTAATAACAATCACTTCTGATTGTTAACAATTTAAGGTATTGTTACTGGCCCTCGAAAAGTTTTTTTTTTTTTTTTTTTTAAACACTCACACTTTTTTCTCATTCACACTCACACTCACACTCACATACACATTCACACAGTCTTTTCGGCCCCTCAGGCCATATAAGTCTTTTACGATATCCGTTATTGATTTATTTTTTTTATTTTATTTTTTTTTTTGGAATGGGTGCATAAGGTCCGAAGACCTATAATGACCAGTGGTCACATGCAGCCAGGAAGAAAATAAAAACAAAAGGAGAAGCATAAAGGGGAAACTCAACTGCGGGAACTGAGAAGATGCCTGTTGAGGTTAGACTTGAAAGTCTGAAGATTGTAGGTTTTGGGGAAGATAGACGCAGGGAGCTTGTTCCAATCACGGGAGGTCATGGGGACAAAGGAAGAATGAAATTGATTTGTTCTGTTAGTCGTGATCTGAACAGCATAGGGATGCTGGGAAGATGCCTCTCTTGTGTTCCGTGAATATGTTGCATTGGGTGGGATAATTGATTTTAATTCGGCAGAGCATTGACCATGGTAATACCTGTAGAAGAGAGATAGTGCAGACACGCTTCTTTTATGATCTAGTGACTGTAGGGAATCCATTGCAAGTTTCAAAATATAGTTTTACATGTTAAAAAAGGTTTCAAAGGCAAAATGAAAATATACATTTTAAAGAGCATCTAAAAAATAATTGATTTATGAATTGTAATCAAAATCGGTTGGAGCATATTTTGAGAAAATTGAAAAAAACTGAAAAAGCACATCAGTAAAGTACTAGTACTTTTTGGACGATTTTGTTCAAAAGCTTATTTTGAGTGTCCGGGAGGGTATCTAACTTAAATATAAAATTTCAACCTCCTAGGTCAATCCTTTCATGATTTCAATTGAACAATGTGTTTTCGTCTGTGTTCAGTTTTAAGCAGACACACACACAGTGTTCATTTGAAATCATGAAAGAATTGAGCTAGGAAGTTGAAATTTTATATTTAAGTTAGATACCCTCCCGGACACTCAAAATAAGCTTTTGAACAAAATCGTCCAAAAAGTACTAGTACTTTACTGATGTGCTTTTTCAGTTTTTTTCAATTTTCTCAAAATATGCTCCAACCGATTTTGATTACAATTCATAAATCAATTATTTTTTAGATGCTCTTTAAAATGTATATTTTCATTTTGCCCTTGAAACCTTTTTAACATGTAAAACTCTATATCGAATCTTGCAATGGACTTAAGAAATAGAGGGAACAAAATACACAAAATTTTATTTTACTAAATTAAAGCCCATTTCATGTAGATTATTTAGAAAAAAAAATTTCTTGAATATCTCATTCCCTTTTTGAGATATTGGCTTTAGCTTTGGTGCTGTTACTTATCTCTATATATAGAACAAATATACCAAGTTTCATAAAAATCTGAGATTATGGGTGAAATGGCCTGGTTGAACTGACGTGGAATGACCCCTCTTTCTTTGCCTTGTTCCAAAAAACAAAAAAAAATTTAATCCACTTGAAATAAATATTTCAGATAGGATTTTTTTCTCATTTTAATATCTAGAGGAAGCCACATTTGTAAAATCATAACCAATTATAAATTATCTTTTTCGCCCTCTAAAATAGAAATGAGGTTTCTACAACCAATATTGTATGAATATCTATCTAATATCTTACTTAAATGAGATCACCGGTATAAAGGGTGGTTTCCTCCATCTAATTTTAATTAATTAAAGCCTACCAAACGATGCCACTAAATTACTTCAAAAGTCGAAATGTAATGAAACTTTCTCATTTTTAGAAATAATCTAAAACGAGTTTGAAATATGCTACGAATTTAATTAAAAAACACTTAAATAAAAATGCCTGGACCCTAATATATATAAATTCATAAATAACGGTTATCGTAAATGTCTTATATGGCCTGAGCTGCCGAAAAGACAGTGTGAATGTGTGTGTGAGTGTGAGTGTGAATGAGAAAAAAAGTGTGAATGTTTAAAAAAAAAAAAAAAAAAAAAAAAAATTAAAAAACAAAATTATGTTGTTTTTTTTCTATTTAAAACATTGAAAGAATTTTTATTTCGATACATCTTTAAAATAAAATATTTCTATTTTATATTAAAATAAAGGGTCGGACTAAGCCGAGCGCACAACTTTGCCCCCCCCCCCCCCCAATATTCAAAGAAATAACGCAACGCGTTTGTTCATTTCTTTTGATTTTGCTCTGTTCCTATGCACAATTTTCGAATTTAAATGATTTTTTAACATATTTATGACAAATTATTTGTACAAATTTGTACAAATATTATATATCATTTTACTCGGGAGAAAGTCTAGTTTCTGAATATATAAAAAAAAATTAAAGGTTATGTAAGAAAAAAATATTGCCCCCCTCCCCCTCCTAGAGCCCCCCCTAATGGTCCGATGTTTACCAAAAGCTTTTCAGTTCTTGACCTCTATTCCTAGTTTATGGGTGCAAAATTTCAAAACAATAGAACAAATAGTTTTTGAGTTGTCGTTGACGAAAAAAATTACCACAGACACATACACACACAGACACACAGACACACAGACATCATTCCAAAAACCACTTAAATGGATTCAGGGGACCTCAAAACGCATTTTGGCAGCTTCAGAAAAATTTCGATTTTTTTACGATTACATTAACTTTCCCTGCCCAACCTACGGTTGGTTCTTTTGTGATAAAAGGTTGTACGGCCTATTGTCTACTTAGAAAAAGGTAGCCCTTACAGAGGCAAGGAAGCTTTTGTTGTGTGTGCAAGTTCGGCTGCCTAACTCATAGGCATTCTCAATACTATTTCAATAGATGGTACATATTATATATATTATATAATGTACATATTTGGGGTCCAGGCATTCTTATTTAGGTCATTTGGTATCCAAATGGCTTAAATAAAATCATCGGCCTGCCTGGGGTCCGAACCCGCGACTTTTGGTATACGAGGTTAGCACGCTAACCCCTACACCAAGCCCCGAGGGCCCTCGAAAAGTTGAAAGTAATTTTATTTATTTTTATTTTTTTTTTTTCGGATTTATAATGTTTTAATTTCATTATTTTTATTTTGAATTTCCCACTTATTTCATTCGAACGGGCAGTGTTCTCGGCGGCCCTATCCTTAGATCGAAAAACTAAATCCCTATTTTGTTTTAAATGAAATAAATTCCTAAAGAAACCAATCCTCCGCCCCTTACTCTTTCCTCTTCTCTATTTGCTTGCTTTCATTTCTGGTTGTCTATCTTTCAGGCGCTCCCATTGTGTCCAACTAAAAAAAGCATCAAATAAATGATTTTTTTTTTACTTAAATGACACTTACATAACGTTCACTTTATCGGTTTATATTTAATTAATTTATTTGATTGCCATGACGTGAAATAAATCTCTGCGTTTTTTAAATTAAAAAAAGAATCTTGTTTGTTTGCTGGAACGGGAATAATATTAAAAACTAAAGTACTTTTACTCATTATTAATCACATTTTCCTTCTCAGGCAAATTACCTTAAACTATAACCAATACGGATAAGAAAAAAATTCCATTAATATTTTGTGGGGTTTGTCTGCTCTAGCAGAAGCCAAGTTTTCTTCATTTCATGAGTCAATTCTTGTTAATTTTGGGTTGAGAAAAACGAATATGAAAAAGAAAAATTTTTATTGGCTCTAGTTTTAGAGATATGGTGAGAATAAAATTTTCATAGAAATTATGCTCTAAAACGGCTCCTATTATGAATTTTCAGGCGTGATCCCTTTAAAATATGCAGATAGTTGAAATACAAAGAAATACTCAAGTTTCAGCCCAATCGGAGGTCATTTAGACTGTGCCTCAAACGACTCAAAATTTATAAAAATCGATTTTTTTTTTAAATTTTTTACTTTCTCTTAACCTATAGACCTATATGAAATATATAAGAGAGAGAAAGTATTGCGATCATGTCAAAAACTCGAGGTCAAAATTTTGATGATAAACTTTTGAACAAAATCGGCCAAAAAGTTCTTGACTGATGTACTTTTTCATTTTTTTTTTTTTTTTTCGATTTTCTCAAAATTCGCTCCAACGATTTTGTTTAAAATTCATAAATCAACTATTTTCCATTTGCCATTTAAAAAGTATATTAGTAAAAGTTTTCGTGAAAATTGGTTGAAGTTCATTTTATTGATGTATTTCAGATTTTTCAAAATCAATTTCCGGCTCTTCCTTCCATAGAGCCAATGTTAAATCGCTATGAGCATTTAGATGTTAATTTCGATTCAAAGAGGGGGGGGGGAACTTTTACACATTTTAAAAGTTTTTTTCCAATTCTTATGAAATTTTGTATTTATTTAGGATTCCGTATTGTATATAAAATATCCAAATATGAGATTAAAATTTTGAAAAATAACCATAGTTTATTTCAAGCAGTCAACATTTAAAAGCAAGTTTGAAACTAAATATATCTCGACACAATAAATCTGGTTACCGAAGGGTAAGAGAAAGATGTGTGCTGTGCGCCAAAACATCAAATTTTTTTAAATTACTATCTTATGTTTTCCAGCTTATCCGATAAGCCAGTTCGCCTCGAAAATAAAAGTTTCATAGAACTATTTAATTCCTTTTGTTTGTTTAAAAAATTTGACATTTTTTTTGTCTCCTCGGATTTCCCTAGGCTATTTGACTAATTACATACACACTAATCTTCCGAAACTTCGTATTAAACTAATATATATATATATAAAATCCCTTAATTCTAATTTAGCCCTGATTGTTTCTAAATTAAAAAAAAAAATTCGCATCATCCTTTCCGAATTTCTCTATCCGTGTATAGCTATGAGAGTATGCACTTTATTTGTGTGCGTCCGCTAATTGTCCGAATCAATTTAACAAATGAGGAGCTGTTTGGCCGATCGACTGTTTGTCTCCCGTTCGCTTGCCAATCAATATTTAATCGAGCCAACGATGATTCTCCAACTGGCGAGATTTCATTCATTAAATGGATTGTAACAACAGTTTTTTTTTTTTTTTTAGGTGAAAGAGAAGGCCTGTTTAAATTTGCGCAAACAAAATACACGCACATTCATTTCGTTGATGAATTTGATTGGATTGCAATTGGTTAAAAGTTACCATCTCTCTAAATGATTGTTTATCAATCTAGAAGTCCTTAGAGATTTTAAAAATGTGTTATAAAAAGAATTAATCTAATGGGAGGGAGTGAAGAGAAACAAAAAGAGTCTTAACTTAATAACCAAAGTGGAAAATAAAATTATATACTTCATATCGGAAGTCAAATTATATATCATTTGAGCTCGATACAGAATTTTATTTATTCATATGTCCTTGAAACTACGTAAATTGAATTATTGAATTTTTGGGATATAAAAAAATCTGGTGTGACTGGCGCACAGCACACAACTTTCTCTTACCCTTCGGTAAGAGAAAGTTGTGCACTGTGCTGGTCACACCAGATTTTTTGTGTCGAGATATATTTAGTTTCCGATAGCACCTTAGTTTCAAACTTGCATTTTAAATGTTGACTGCTTCAAATAAACTATGGTTATTTTTCAAAATTTTAATCTCATATTTGGACATTATATACACAATATAGAATCGTAAATAAATACAAAATTTCATAAGAATTGGAAAAAAAAATTTTAAATGCCTAAAAAGTTCTAAAGGGGACCCCCTTTTGAATCGAAATTAACATACAAATCCCTATAGGAAATTAACATTGTTCCTATGCGAAGATAAGGTGGAAAGGGAATTTAAAAAGAGTAGAGAGAGACGATAATGTTTGCAAGTGAGAGAGAGACATACAGTATATGTTTTCTTTGAAACAATTAAAGACACAAATAAAATAAAAATCTGGTGTGACTGTCGCACAGCACACAACTTTCTCTTACCTTCGGTAATCGAAAGTTGTGTTCTGTGCTTGTCACACCAGATTTTTTGTGTCGACAAAAATTTAGTTTCCGCCAATATATTAGAATTAAAGATGTCAAATTTATAAACATGGGAAAATATTTATATTTTGATACCATGGCAACCATTTCTCCTATCTTCTCTATGAAGCACAAGAGTAAAGTGTGCTTCAAACAATTTTGAGAGCAAAACGAGAATATACATTTGAAAGAGCATCTAAAAAATAATTGATTTTTGAATTTTAATCAAAATCGTTAGAGCGAATTTTGAGAAAATCGAAAAAAAACTGAAAAAGTACATCAGTAAAGTACTAGTACTCTTTGGCCGATTTTGATTAAAAGCTTATTTTTCCGGTCCCGGGGGTGTTTAACTTAAATATAAAATTTCAACCTCGTAGCTCAATTCCTTCATGCTTAAAATTGAACACACACACACACACACACAGACACACACACAGACAGACAGACCATGTCGCGAAAACCACTTTTTTGGATACAGGGGACCTCAAAACGTAAAGATCCATCAAAATCTCGACATCGAATTTTTGACATGAAACCAATACTTTCTCTCTATATATATATTACATATATACATAGGTAAGAGAAAGTAAAATAAATGGGAATTTAAATAATAATTGATTTTTAATCTAATAAAAAGAAAAAGATTTAAATTCCGTTACCATGGCAACCATTTCTATCTTTCCTATGAAGAACAAGAGTAAAGTGGTCTTCAGAAGATTTCAACGGCAAAATGAGAATATACATTTTAAAGAGCATCTAAAAAATAATTGATTTTTGAATTTAAAAAAAAATCCTTGGAGGGAATTTTGAGAAAATCGAAAAAAACTGAAAAAGTACATCAGTAAAGTACTAGTACTTTTTGGCCGATTTTGTTCAAAACCTTATTTTGAGCGTCTGGGAAGGTACCTAAGTTAAATATAAAATTTCAATCCGGTAGCTCAATTCCTTCATGCTAAAAATCTGTCCACACATACAGACACACACACACACACACACACACACACACACACACACACACACCACATACACACACACAGACCAATTTGCGGGATCCACTTTTTTGGACTCAGGGGACCTCAAAACATGTATATCCATCAAAATCTCGACATCGAATTTTTTGACATGATCGCAATACTTTCTCTCCTATATATTTCAATATATAGGCTAAGAGAAAGTAAGAAAACGACCCAAGAGGCGGTGAAGTAGGATAAACAAAAATTCTTTTTCTCTCCTTAAAAATTTTTAAAAAAAGTTAATTTTAAGTATAATTTTACTGTTTTCTTAATATTTTCTTGACTTTAAGTGAGTTATCTTTTTGTGAGTGATTTATTGGGCCCCATATGGGGTCTAAGAATGACTATTATACAAATAATCTTTCTAACCATCCTAACCTAGAAGTTGATAATAATTATCTTTTACGAATTGCTCAAGCAATGGACAACCAATTTGATGAAGATGATGAAGATATGGACAGTCCAAGAACAACTCAAATTTTGGGGAAACAACCTGAAGAGACGGTAGTCCAAGGGTCTATGAAGAGGAAGATCGAAGAAGAAAATAAATCTACAAATGAACCAAAAATAACTAAAAGTCAACAAAATGGTCAGTCATCAAATAAATCAATTTATCTCAATGTACAATCATTAAATCATGAACCAAAAGATTTAAATGAGGCCAATTTATCACAGCCTACATTTTCGGGAAATCAGTTTGCTCATAATCCCAATCCGATTGAAAATAGATCTCAAAATAACAATGAAGTAGTGATAGAAAATAAGTATGCCAAAGCATGTAGCATAAACAGATATAGTTCTTCGGACATTGGTCCTTACCCATTATTTATCGAGAGTACGAATAAACAAATAAAAATTCACGCTATGGCTATCGGCAAGTTAATTAGAGATCATTATTTTGTTATTTATAAAGAGATTAAATCAATACATTCAATTGATAAAAAGAAAGTAAAAATAATGCTAAATTCCTACGAACAAGCAAATTCTTTGATCGAAGCTGAATTTTGGGCTAAGAATAATTTGTGCTGCTATATTCCAAATTTTAAAATATATAAACAGGGTGTTGTACGAAATATAGAATATTCTCTTTCTGAAGAGGATATATTAAATTTTTATGTCGCTAGTCAGAGCTTAATTAAAGCCAATAGGATTTATAAAAAGAATCCAAAAGACCCTAATAACCGGGTTCCAACCCCGGTCTTCATTTTAACATTTAGAGGTCAAACACTACCAAATCAAATACAAATATTGGGGGTTGTTTGCAAGATTGAACCTTACGTCCAGCGTGTGGTACAGTGCAGAAACTGCCTTAGGTTTGGACACGTGGCTGATAGATGTAAATCTAAGCAGAGATGTGACAAATGTGGGGCTTGCCATTCTTCTAGTGCTTGCAATGAACCAACTCTTCAATGCGTTCATTGTAAAGGCAGACATAAGTCGACCGATATCACTTCATGTCCTGAATTCATAATTCAGACATCCATAAAAACCACAATGGCAAACCAAAATATGTCTTATTCAGAAGCGAGGTGTTTTTTAAGTGAAGAATCATCATATTCTAATAAAGCAACTCCTAATTTAAACGATAGCAACAATTTTCCTCCCTTGCCAGTAAATGAAACTCCTACCTTAGTGTCTTCGAAGCAGCCTTCTCGAAAAGTAACTGTTGCAAATAAGGTAACAGGAAAAAATACTACAAATAATTTTGGCCTCCAAAATGTGTTAACAGTTCCTTCTCAAATTACTCCTCCACAAAACATTTCAAATACCCTAAATATCCCGCAAATCCCTCTTACTGACAACAGGGTATATCTAAACAATAAAAATGATCTTAAAGACATTGTCTTACATTCTCTCAATAAAATCCTCATAATAAGTGACCCATCCCTCACCAATCGATTGTCTTCATCAGTTAACCAAGAAAAAATATCAAAAATAATTGAAGAAACAATATTGACTTTTGCTGCAAATACCAAGATATATTTTAATATGAATGGGAACAACTAAACATAAATTAATTATCTTATCTATAATTTATTTATTTATTATTTATTATTTATTTATTATTTATTATTTATTTATTTATTTATTTATTTATTATTATAATTTATTTATTTTGCTCATTCTTATAATATTTTGTATACTTTTGTAAATATTGAAAAATGGCTTGATGGCCAAGCAGCCAATAGCCACTTAAAATAAAAAAAACAAAAAAAAAAAGAGAAAGTAAAAAATAAAACTTTTCTAATAAGATATTCATACAACATAGGATAAAAAATATAATTCGAAGAGAAGTTGCTGTTGATGTTATGGAATGGAAAAAGAAGTTCAGGTGCAGCAAATAAAGAGAGCCTTTGGATGCCAAATGCCGAAAACGATACTTTTCGGTAGGGCTGGACGGTAATGGATTTTCATTACCGACTTCGATAATGAAAAAAAAAACAGGTTTTTCTCGAAAGTCGGTAAAAACCGCAGAGGCAGTTGGAGGCGGAACATTTTTTCTTTTCGCGGAACCAAAATTTTTTCCCGTTCGAAAAAATATTTTACCTTTTTTTTAGAGACGGCTATTTTTTGTAAATTTTTTTGGCGGGGCAAAAATATGCCGGCGCGGAACCTAGGCTTTCCCGGTTTTTACCGTAAGTCGGTTTTTACCGACTTTCGAGAAAAACCGGTTTTTTCCGAATTAGAGGTTCGTTACCGCGTTTTTGGTAAAAAATTTTTACCGGTTTTTAACGGTAAACCGGTTTACCGTCCAGCCCTACTTTTCGGACAAAATTTTATTTGTCCATCCTCAGTCCTTGTTGGCTTATAAATTAATTAGGCACAAAGTTGTCATTGTTGTTTCGGCATGAATTTGTGCGCATGTATATTTTTAAATTAATTAATTTTAAATTTTTATATTAAATTCGTGCCGAAACAACAATGACAACTTTGTGCCTAATTAATTTATAAGCCAACAAGGACTGAGGATGGACAAATAAAATTTGCATTTGGCATCCCTTTATTTGCTCCACCTGTACTTCTTCTTTTTCCATTCCATAGAATAAAAAAATCTGGTGTGACTGTTCACACCAGATTTTTTTGTGTCGACATATAGGTCTATTTAGTTTCCGACAGTAACGTAAATTCGAATTCAAGATGTAAAAATCTGGTGTGACTGATCGCACAGCACGCAACTTTTTCTTACCTTCGGTAATCGAAAGTTGTGTTCTGTGCTTTCACACCAGATTTTTCGTGTCGACATATATTTAGTTTCCGCCGATATATTCAATATGTAAAATTTATTAGTATGGGAAAATATTTTGTTACCATGGCAGGCATTTTTTTTTTTTTGGAAAAAGCCAATGAACGAGGGACCCTAAAAGCTTGATGGTCCTGGGGCGGGGGGGGGGGGCTCGCCCCCATCTGGACTTTAATTTTTGAACCATCTTTGATTTTTTTCGTTTTGATCTTCTACTGATTATCGTTTCAATCTTTAGGAGATGCTTCTTTCAGTTATTGAATTTGGAAATACAAAATTTTAAATAAAAATTAATTAAAACAATTAAATATCATTTAGAAATTTGTATTTTTCACCAAATCGATAGAAATAAAATTCTCAATAAGTGAGAACTTGAGTTTTTTTTTGTTTTAGATTAATTTTCAAAATGAATTAGTAAAAATAATTGAAGTTAATATAGTCAGTAGACCTAATATTTGGGCCCTGTTACGCATTAGTGTGTCAAGGGCCAAAAAATTAAAAATTGAGTTAAGCACGGAATATTGTTTCAAATGCTATAATTATTAGTATTTTTTTATGAAATATGTCCTAAAAAAATTTATATTTAATGTTACTTGCACAATTGACAAAAAAAAAATGATATATAATCCAATCAAAAAAAAAAAACTTTAATGTTAATTTTCTCAAAACTCAGTAGCTAGCGCTTGGCCCACTAATGCGTAACAGGGTCCAATTAATAATACTCAATCTTATAATAAATTTCTCTAGCATACTAAAAGATGGCAAATTTCGTTTGAATAGTCAAAATAAAATTTCAGTCGGTTACTTGTTATTTGCATTCAAGGGCGGATACAGGGGAGGGGGAGGGTAAAGGGGGTAATTACCCCCCCTGAGATTAGAAAAAAATACTTTTTTTTTTCGAAAAAAAAATTTATTTTTAATGTAAAATTTTAAAAATAATACTTAAAAATTTGTTTTGAATTTATATTCTGGCAAACAAGTATAGAATGCGCCTTTAAATTTCCGAAATTAAGAAAAAGTAGTGTGCTGTGCGACCAGTCACACCGATTACCCCCCCCCCGAGAAACACCTCTTGATCCGCCCTTGTCTGCATTATACCGATATATTCCAGAATCCTACGCTACTGTAGATTCTCCCTTATTCCATTTGACTCTTCTACAAAGCATATCATCGACTTGTTTTTTTAATTATATTTATTTCTAGTTCAGAATTTGTTTTTGAAAATTTTTTAATTTATAAAATAAACATTATCCTTTTCTCTCTCCCTATCTGTAAAGGACAAACTAGAAAAAAAAAAAGAAAAAAAATATTTCAAAGCGAAAAAGAGCGTAGGATAAAACCAGAACGACGACTAATGTGAAAAAGAGTTTGCTGGCTGCTGGCTACATGATATTTTTTTTTTTTTGAGTAGACGAAAAAAAAAAATAAAAAACGCTTTTTCTTTGATTGAAACGCACACGTCGCGTCGCGTTCTTTTACAGTATGTATAGAGTATGCGCTATTTATGCATTTTACATGAGTGGTTGCTTGCATGCTTAAAGGGAATCAATATCAAGCATTTTAAAAGCTAAGTGTTTTCAACTTTTTGACATCCCCTTCTCCTACCACCACCACATTTCATTTTTTTTAAGGGTCATATTTTTTTTTACGTATTTATACATATATAAAGAGTTTAATTAGTTAAAAGGTATTTTAATTTTTTATTAAAATCCATTCTTTCTCGTTTTTTTTCAATCTAGAGACTTTTTAATCTTATTATGTCATATATTAATAGATAAGATAATATTAAAATACATATTCTTTGATGTAGGAAATTTTTTTTTAATTATCCTAATTTTTAAAGGCATATTTTTTCTTTTTTTTTTATTTAATTAAAAAATTATTTGAGAAAGATATATTTTTTGTGAATTTTATAAAATTTATAATTAAATTTGTTTTCTGTCAGATTAAAAAAATAATTTCGTTATCAAACATGAATCACCTGAGTCATTAAAAAGGTCGTGTAAATAGAAATTAGATTAAAGAGATCAAAGAATTTGTTTTTGTCTTTTGACCTATGAGATTTTACCATAGTGTATTTTTATAATTATAAATAAATACACAAGCTTATAAACTTGGAATAATGATATTCAATCGAACTGAAGAGGGTGGTGGTGGGTTAAACATTTCTCCAGGGCAGTGGAGTGATGGGTAAATAGAATCTTAAATCTTCCATGTCAATCCTAATTTCCTTTAGATAT